>PVJI01002263.1:0-149950 GCA_004026765.1 Micronycteris hirsuta | reverse complement strand
GGGTCATCTTTCTGCACATCTCCAGGATTCTGTCTTAGTACTTGCCCTGCAAACTCTGGTCACCTTGGTCTCTCTTGACTTTTGGCTTAATCTCCTTAAATCAATGAGTATGCTGGAAACTGTTTAGAATCCTCCTTCCTGAGCTACTGCCTAGAAACTCAAAACATAAAGCTGCAGCAAACAGGGGTCACTTTGTTTATTTTCTTTCGCTTAGGAATCCCTATCCTTTATTGCCTGATATCCAGTTCTTTGAAAACTATTTCATATAGTTTTTGGTTGTTTCAAGCAGTAGGGTAAATCCAGTCTCTGTTACTCCATCTTAGCCAGAAGTATAATACCTCCATCCTTGACTTTTATTTACTCTAGAAATATTTATTGAGTAGCTGTTGTATGTCATGTGCCTCTGGGCTAGGTTATGGTGGTAGAGTACTAGGCAAAGTATGGTCTTATCTCCAAGGTCCTTCTGTACTAATAGAAAATAAAACTACTCTGATTCTTAGACATTTCCTAGAACTCCATTTTTGGCCTTCTTTTTTCGCTAACTCACTTCCTTCTAAAGTTCATCAAGTTTCAAGAATTTAACTACTACTTCTCTGTGGATGATTCCCAAGACTATACATCTACTTCTTATCTCTTCCTATAAACTCCAGTCTTGTATCCACCCCCTCCATCATTAGCCATGTGAAACTGGTATCAGGAGATCACCTGGGTTCATCTTGTATTCCCCTACATCACAGGTGGTAAACACAAGGCCTGAAGGCCGAATCCCGCCCTCCACCTTGTTTTATCTGGCTTGACACCTTGTTTCTACCCAGTGGCAGTGCCAAGCTCTTGCTTAACTGTTAAGGAGTAGTTACATTTATACAGTCCTAAAATTACATTTGGCCCTTTGAAGGCAACTGCAAGGCTGGTGTGGCCCCCGATGAAAATGAGTTTGACACCTCTGCCCTACATCTAAAATGTCTAAAGTCAGGTGGATTCTATCTACTAAGTAATTTCCAAATCCATTTTCTACTATCCATTCTATGTAAGTCAATTAAAAAACTTTGAGTACCTATTTTATTCTAGGTATCTCTATACCTTCAGCCTTGATCCCTTCCAATTTATCCTGTATAACATAGGCTGAGCAATCTTTTTAAAGAGAAGCCTCACACTGTTATTCCTGTTTAATATCCATAGTCCTTACAACGAATGAAGAAATTGGTTTTTGAAGAAATTAAGGGCACATTCCCTGCCTGTCTGTCAAATGTTAGCTCCCTGACTCATTTTTATTTTTGTCCTATATTCCAAGAATATTGGGTTGGCCAAAAAGTTCATTTGTTTTTTTCTGTAAGATGGCTCTAGTAGCACTTAGTTTTCTTTAACTTCATTGAAACAGTTTTGTTAGACTGTATTGTGACAGCGGTCATATCAGCGAGCATTTAAAAAACATTGAAATTGGTGAACTTTTGTGTAGCCATATTAACATTGAAGATGGAAGAAAATATGCAACATTTTTGGCATATTATGCTTTATTATTTCAAGAAAGGTAAAAATGCAACAGAAATGCAAAAAAAAAAAAGATTTGTGCAGTGTATGGGGGAGGTGCTGTGACTGATCAAACATGTCAAAAGTGGTTTGCGAAGTTTCATGCTAGAGATTTCTCACGGGACAATGCTCCATGGTCAGGTAGACTAGTTGAAGTTGATAACAATCAAATTGAGACACTGAGAAAAATCAATTGAGTGGGAGACAGCTAACATACTCAAAATATCCAAATCAATAAAGTTATTGGTGAAAACAAAAAAAATGTGTCTTTTATTTCATTAAAAAAAAACTAAACAGACTTTTGGCCAACCCAATATTTAAACACAACTACCCATATATATCATGTTTTACTTCAAATTCTTAGTATATATAGTTCACTCTGCTTAGAAAAGTCCTATTTTCTTTGTACCCTGATTCCTTTAGACTTGTTAAGATTCATTTCAGACCTCTCCTGCAGGAAATCTTTCCAAATTCTCCCATCTGTTTCAAATATATACTTATATTGGGACTCCTTTGGCAATATGTATTCAGAGACCCAACTCGTTCTAACTTACTCAAAACAGATAATTATTGTAAAGGTACTGGGGTGTTTCAAGGACCCAAGCAAAGGAATGCAAATAAGCCTTAAGAACTACAATGAAGGACTCAAACGCCATCAGGATTTTCTCGCCATTGTCTCTTCCCCCAGTGTCCTGCGTCCTCTTCTTGTATCTTCTCTGTTCTCCATGCATCTTGTCTATTCTCCTCTTTGTGTGTCTGCTTCATTCTTCTCCTTCTCTGTAGATTAACTTCTTTTTTCACTAGTTTATTTCATATGATGGAAGAGTAGTCACTGTCAGCTCCTGAACACTGTGTTTATATAATCCAGAGACCTGAAGAGAGACTTATTTGTCCTTCTTAAGTTCAGCTCTAAAATGTCCAGTAAAGTGCACTGATTGGCCCTGCTTAGGCTTGTTGCCCACCCGGAATCAATCAGGTGGAGCCAGGGGACAGGGTCACGCCTTAACGTGGCTGTTCCTATTGTAATCTCATGGGCTGAATGTGGAGGGATATAAAAGGGCAATTACGCTACATGGACTTCAGAGCGCATAATTCTTAAAGGTGGCCGCTATTTGATTAGAGTCCTATGAATAGTTATATCAGAAGATTTTCTATTTGTCTAATAAGAGCTCTTTAGGGCAAGAACTGCCTTTCATCCACATAGGTAATGACTAACCAGGGTAATACGTAATTAATAAACTAACTAAAAATTAACTCTCCAAAAGACCAGGGACTGAAACGAGTGAAAAAGCTTACATAATATAATGGGAAAGAGCATAAATTAGGAGGTAAGAGACTATCCTTGCATTTCATCCTCCGTCAACAGAAATTTTTATAGTGGCCCTACCTAACTCAAGAGATAGCTTTAAATGAGATACCATCTGTGAAAGCACCTTGAAAAAATAAAAATCTCAATACAAATATAAGGTAGCATTATTATTACAGCAATCACAGATGTGCAACAAAGAATTTGAGAACTAGCACACCCTCCTCACTGGTGGGAGTTAACCACCGAGGGTAGAAAATAACAATACAATTACAAGGACTGCCAGTATAACTCAAAATAAAGCGAAGATTTTCAAATATCAAAAGCCTTCAAAATATGAATTTTAAAATAAAAGATAAAAACATATGCTTTTGCCAAGGGAAAATTAGACTTTTATTTATTATAATTTATGTATCAGAAAGTGTGGTTAAAGCTCAACGTGACGCAAAATGGATATACTGAGAGAGAAGCCATTTTTGGCTTTAGGATTTCATTTTTTCCTAGTCTACTTGGTGAACTAAAGTGTTCCTGCCTTACGGAAATATTACTTGATCTATGATTAAAAACCTTATGTATTTTAAAATGTTTGTAAGAGGAGTAGTGCATATCAAAGAATTATTCAACGCGTGACAAGGATCAGATGAGACAGTATATGTAAAGAGACATCCTGAATGAGGAGGTGCTATGAAGACAGACTACAGAGTGCAACAGTCTTCATAGGCAAAGGCCCAGATGCTTACTACCAGATGGGAAGAAGAGCTTGGAAAGACTTAGAAGAGAGCTGACAGGGACATTCTTGATTGGACAAAAATCACTTGAAAATTATGAAGAACAACGGCATCATATTACTGTTTGATTTTCCGTGTGTGTGTGTCTCAATCCTGCACTAAGTGAAGGAAGACAAAATGGACTCTAAGGATAATTCTTGCTGTTTCCCTAAGAATGTTCACAGATTTTTCTAAAAATATATCTTAATGTATTTTTAGTGTTCTCCTTTTGGTGAAGTTGGAAAGGTTCAGAACTCTTTATTGAAGAAAACAGGCTGGAATGATGTTTCCTACAAAAGCTCTAGATACAAAGCCGGCTAGAATCTAGAGCAGGGGATGAGTTTTGGACATAAAGTTTTAGGATGAGTTAGAAAACATAAGTAATAACCAATGATTAAGAAATGCCTATATTAACATAATTTCTAGGTTCTCGTTTTTAGATCTGAAAAGTATAAGCAACTGGAAATCACAGTAACTCTTTCCCAGTTAGCACACCAACAGGAAGCGTGAGTATCTAAGTCCCTGGGTAACCAAACATGTGAGGGCTGCATGCTCTAACTGAAGGCTGCACGCATGTGCCAAGCAAACTCATCCCGCTGGAGTGCTAGAGAAGTGTCAGGTGAGAGTCATAAGTTAGATACATAGCTCATGCCAGAAATTAGCTGCAATATGTTGAGATACATTTAACCATTAGCCCAATTTGCTGTTTTTTATATATAACTAAATAGTAGCTGAACCTGATCAACAGAGAATTTTCCCCTCTTTTAACTCACCTGTAAGATTCTTTGCAAGATTGACGGAAGGGCAATAAACGCTGCCATGCTGTTTAGAACTTGCATGGTCAAAGATTTCAGAGCTGTTGTAATAAAATGTTGATAGTCTGGTTAGTTTAAAATAAGAGTTTTTGATTTTTCCTACAAGTCAGTGGAAAACAGTGGATTCATATAGCCTCCTAGAAACTTAGCTAACCAAGGGCAGTTTGATCTTTTAAAGTTGACTATTGCAAAGCTACTAATATTCAAGACAAATAAGGTAACTGGTGCCATGGAAAGCATTAAATCTGAAAGATGAAATCAACACTACAATATAATTTCATTAAGACATGATAAGAATATGACATTGGGAAAGGTATCACGACCTTTGTTTTAGCAGATAAACCCCGGGTGATGGTGTAGATGGTCTCTGATGGTCTTACCTTCAGAGTGCAGGGGAGGCGCAGCCGAACTGGACAGCTTCTGAGGGGCCATCATTGCCTCCAGTAATGGAAACCAGAGTGCCTATAATGCCGGAGCAAAACAAAGAAAAACAAAAGTGCTCTGTTATTTTTAAGAATAAGGAACATCAGTATAGTGTTTTACAGGTTGAAATGTACTCCTTACATACATTGTTTGGTGAAAATCAGAAAAAGGTGGAACACTTGACTGGAAAAAGAAAAAAATAATAAAAAGCAGAGTCCATAGCTAAAACAGATATCTTTACCACGCACCCTGGGAAAATAAGGAAGCTGAAGTTAAGTAAGTTTAGACTTTAGAACCGCAGTCTTTGGTGTCTCAGGAGAGGGTAGGTTTAAAGGAGTTAAAGAAGAGCCTTCTGCTAGGTTATTATATACTCTGGTATAAATGTATCACTGACAAAGTCTAAATAACCCTATGTACCACCAAAGAAAGTGGAGAAATCTCTGCAGACAACCTTCCCCTATCTCTCTTCAGTTATGTCAAGCAAGATAAATAAAGGTTATACAATTTTTTTTCTCTATATGAAGCAGTATTTTGTATTTCCTTAATCATCACAGAACAAAAAGTGGAAGTTTACATTACTTCAATTAACATTTCCAACCACATCATGAGATATTTATTCCCATTATGTTGGGTACTCCATTCAATGCTTTACACACATTTTCTCATTTCGGTCTAATAATAACCTTATATAGTGAGCAGTAGCTTCACTTGTGATAAGAAAACGAAGCTTAGAAAACTTAATTTGCCAAAGATCGCACTGTCAGTATACTGGTAGTAAGAGTGCAAATTCTGTGCTTTTCTTAAGCCTTAAGAAATATCATTATCATCAAAAATCAAACTGATACATTTCAAAAATTTCAAACATGCTTTCTAGTTAAATAATGATTTACAAAGGTTTTAACCCCATGTCTCATGAGGAACCTATTCCTGCAAACATCCAGGAAGCAGGGCAGGGCAAGAGTGGTTCTTTACAGGGGAGGGCACTGCAGAGCTCGTGTGGCAATGGAGATAAGGGAGCCTGTTGAGGGGACAGGCTGAAGGTCTAGTGACTTTCCTACTGGTGACTTCCCACTGAGGAACTCCACTAGGAAGCCCTTATCTGCCCCGATTTGAGGTTTTCTAAGGCCGGGGTTTTATGCTGCTGACTTATGTATTTCTTCAAGTTCGTAAGATACTGGCTTTAACTATGTTATATATTGGCACTTCTTTCTTTTATTGAAATTTTGATTTATTTTATCCAGTACTCATGAACTTTAATCTTATCTTTTATTCCTTTTTTTTTAGACTATCCACCTCTTCTTTATTTTAAAAAAAATTTTTTTTTAAGATTTTATTTATTTATTTTCAGAGAGAGGAGAAGGGAAGGAGAAAGAGAAGAGCAATGTATGGTTGCCTCTCACATGGCCCTCACTGGGGACCTGGCCCGCAACCCAGGCATGTGCCCCAACTGGGAATCGAACAGGGACCCTCTGGTTCCCAGCCCGCGCTCAATCCACTGAGCTACACCAGCCAGGGCTTTTATTCCTTTTTAAAATTGAGGTAACACTGGTTAATAACATTATATTGATTTCAAGTGTACGACTTGAAATTCTAGATCTGTATACTCTATTATGTGCTCACCACCAGAAGTCTAGTTTCCATGTCACCAGACATTTCACCCTTTGCTCACTTTGCCCCCACCTTTCTTCCCCTTTGGTAACCTCCACCCTGTGGTCTGTATCTATTTCTTTTGTTTGCTCATTTGTAACTTTTTACTTAACTCACCTTTTACTTCCCTATTTTAACTTGTTTTTACAACCACATCATTTATATCTGTGTATTTTATATGGTCTTTTAAATTTAATTGTATATGGCATACCTAAATTGTTAACTTGGATAATCAAATTGTTAACTTGGATAATTAAAAACCCACAGGCTAAAATAACCATCCATGAAAGTGACAATTCTAACCCTCAGAGCAACACAACTAAACCTGAATTACTTTCACCTGTTATCAATAAACAGCTTTCTTTTCAGGGAGTGATAATCATAACAAAGCCACATTCTCTGTTACATCTAACCAGTAGACCCTGGAGTAGCAGCATGAAGAGACAGACAGACACAGATAGGACAGGTAGAAATTCTACTTGGGAAATGAGTGTTGACCCAACTTCCTGTGGTCAAACTTTAAGAAAATACTCCATAATATTACATTTTCTGAAGAAATGTTTAGAAAGAGTTATTATAGACAGTTCACTATCAAGCTTCTGGATACTTCAACTTTTCTAGTGGCAATAGCTCTTGTTCTCATTCTCTAAAACAAAACAAAGAGAAATAAGGCAAAACAACTATTAAAATCCCCCAAATAAAGTATGGCATTATATAAAAACAGTCTTTCTGATTGGTGTTTCAGGATTCTTAGGATATATTCCCAGAATTGGGATCACTTGGTCAAAAGGCAGTTCCATTTTTAATTCTTTGTTTTAACTCCATACTGTTTTCCACAGTGGCTGCACCAGTCTGCATTCCCACTCACAGGGCACTAGGGTTCCCTTTTCTCCCACATGCTTGCCAGCACTAGTTGTTTGTTGATTTATTCACGATGCCCATTCTGACAGCTGTGAGGTGATACCTCATTGTAGTTTTAGTTTGCATCTCTCTGATGATTGGTGATGTTGAGCATTTTTTCATATCTCTAATTTGTGTATCCTTTTTGGAGAAATGTCTATTCATGTCCTTTGACCATTTTTAATAGGATTGTTTGTCTTCTTGGTGTTGAGTTGCATAAGTTCTTTACATATTTTGGAAATTGATTCCTTATCTGATATTTCATTGGCAAATATGTTCCCCCATACAGTGGGCTCCCTTTTCATTCTGTTGATAATTTCTTTTGCTGTGCAGCTTCTTTAGTTTCTTAAGAATCCTGGAACACCAATCAGAAAGAATATATGCACCCCTATGTTCATTGCAGCATTATTTACAATAGCCAAGATCTGGAAACAGCTCAAGTGCCCAACAGTAAGTGAGTGGATAAAAAAAGCTGTGGTACATTTACACAATGGAATACTACACAGCTGTAAAAAAAAGAAGGAACTCTTACCCTTTGTGACAACAGGGTTGTTCCTGGAGAATACTATGCTAAATGAAATAGGCCAGTCAGAGAAAGACAAATACCACATGATCTCACTCATATGTGGAATCTAACGAACAAAAAAATCTGATGAACAAAATAAAACCAGAGGCATGGATACATAGAACAGTCTGACAGATCTCAGAGGACAGGTGGGTGGGGAGTACTGGAAGAGATTAGCCAAAGAACATATATGCATGGCCCATGGACACAGACAACAATGTGGTGAAGGTTGGGGGGCCCTGGATGGAGAGGGGCAAAGGGAAGGAAAATGGGGGACACGTATAATGTGTCAACAATTAAGAATAATACAAATTTTTTTAAAGTAGCAAACAAAAAAATAGCAGTCTAGTATTTTCACAAAAACACTGTTTACATAAAAACCAACATTCAAGTATGTTTTGTTGTTATGGAACTTGTTCAGAAATAAAGCAGGAACCAGTTGCTGGGGATGGAGGAGGCAGAGAGTGGTGTGAGGTGCATGTGTGTGTCTGAGAGAGAAAGAAACAGACAGACTTCCCTCACAGACAGACTTCTCTTACATGCAGCCAGAAAATGGTGTAATTATAATTTTAGAGAAGTGAAAATTTCAAAGAATAGAAAGAAGTCTAACATCTAATATCTTTATTAAACAAATTCCAACTCAGACATTTTTGACAAAAAAATTAATTTCCCTTTTGCCACATCAATGAAAGCCTTATTCCTGTCTCTGATTAAGAAATACAAAGTTCAAATATAATCAGAATAATCCCCTGAGTTCTCGAGGCATGGATTTCATATATAATTCTACCATTAATATGTGTGAATCAGGACATATTTCAGCTTATGTGAACCTGAATGGCTCTATTTATAAAACATAATTGTCATTTTTCCTTAAAATTTCCATAAGAATATAAAGCAGATATTAGAGGGGAGATAGGTTGAAAAATAAAAAAGGCTTAGTATCAATTACATATAAACATAGCTTTAACAACTTTACCCTTTTGTGTTTTTCTATGAAAATATAACCATGTCCAAATATAGCCAGTTAACCACAGATATATGAAAATAACAACTTAGGATGAAAAAATCATGGCAAAAGGACTGTGTAAAGCCCACTGTTCATTTGAATAAAGGTTAAACAACCATGGGAATTATGGATTCAGAAAAGAATGTGTTATGGACCTTAGTAAGGTAAAATACACAACTAATTAAAATTAAGATGGCTGGATAACAGAAGTTAGAGAAAGTATGAGTTCACACAATTTCCTCACTGACTTGGAATCATAGCTGTTATAAACACTGAAATGTAATCCTAAACAATGAGTCCAATCTATTATAGTTCAGCTATTTTTAAACTTTGGTGAGATTTATTAAGAGACAGTATGGAGAAGAAATATTTGAAATTCAGCAATTCCTCAGTTTTACATATACTTTTCAAATGAGATTGAGTTCTACATTTATTTTTAAAAGCAAACATTAATTGATCCAGTTTTTCTAAAATTATGTTAACTTAGGCAGATAAAAAATATCTAGAATGGTATTCACCAAGTGATAATGATGATTATTTCTGTGTGATTGGATGGACACAAAGTAATTTTTTTATTATTTTTTTATCCTCACTCAAGCACATGCTTATTAATTTTTAGATAGAGGGGAAGGGAAGGAGAGCAGGGAGGGAATGAAACAGTGATGTGAGAGAGAAACATCAATTGGTTGTCTCGCATGCTCCTCAACTGGGGACTGAACCCGCAACCTAGGCACATGCCCTGACTGGGAATCAAACCCACAACCTTTTGGTTTATGGGACGACGCTTCAACCAACTGAGCCACACCAGCCAGGTCAAGGTAATTTTTTAAAACATTCTTCTGTGTAACTTTCTGTGTTGCAGAAATTTTTTAAAATGATAGGTACATATCTTTCACACAAAAATGTTTTTTAATAAAGAAAAAATAACATTATGTAAATATGCTTGTTCCACACAATTTATATTCTAAAGGGTTTTCAAAATGTATGACCTTAAAAAATCCTTGACAAAAATGTGAAGGAAAAATTTACCCATCTCATAAGAACAGAAAACATACCAATTTATTATTTCCTTTGTAATATACATGGCTAACAATACATGAAACATCTACCTGCTTTCCATTTCAGAAAACCAGGTAGTGGATAGAGGCCAGGGGGTGCCAAGTCAGAGGCTACCCACAGCCTGGAGGGGCAGGCACCAGAGGAGTTATGCTGTATCATGCTGCCGACTTCGCTTTGTAAAACTACTGCAGAATTTAGCTGTCACGTCACATCTTGTCCCACTAGTTTCTGCTTCACGGCTGTAAGTCCCACCTGCACAGGTGCTCAAATATTCCTCCTTCAGTTCTGTGTTCTCTCTTTTGCAGTCTGGAATCTGTTTCAGCAGTGCTTCCAGCCTGGGCTGCACAAGAGAATCACGTGGGAAGCTTTAACGCACATTGGTGACTGGGTCACAGCCACAGAGGCTTTAATTTAATTGATCTGGGGCACAATCTGAGTGCTGGGATTTTTCAAAGCTCCCCAGGTGGCTCTAATGCGCAGCTAAGGTTGAGATCCACTCTACCTTAACCTTCTCCGACCTTTTCCAGCTTTCTCTGTGTCCCTGGGGGTTTTCCTCCAGCTCTTCACGCTCTCTTTCATCCATGGGGAATGGAAGAGATGATAAATGACGACACATCCACAATACCACAAAATGGAATACACAATTTCTCAGTGCAAGCAGAACAAGGACATCTAGTATTCACACACTCACTAAGTTTTGCAACACAGCCAAATCTAAGAGTATAAAACCTTTTGTGAGAACAAAGAGGCCTGGCGCTCCCTCACAGTAACTCTGGGAGTCATACTCCTGGGACCACTAAACAGTGATTAAAATCAGCTGAACCGAACTCACGTGGCTGAAAGGCAATGGAAATAGAATCAATTCCTAGTTTCAGACCAGAACAGGCTTTTAAATGCCTAAGTAGTCATTTTCTTACCTCTCTTTGCTGCTGATTCAAATTATGTGAATTTCTCTGGCAAAGGGCAATTGTCTCTAACGTGGTATCTTCAACATCCTTCAACGAGGGGTCCTCTTTGGTATCTAGATTCAAAAAAATTATTAACATCATTTAAGATCATTAGTATATTGATCATCTCAATAGCTTCTGTAAAAAATTAAATTTTTTTCTCTGTCTACCCTTCGTTTTCCTATTATGTAATCATCTATGAGAACGATACCAAGATTTGGTAGATTAAAAAAGTAGATGATTCTGTGCCAACAGTTTTTCATATCAATGCTTGACATTCACAGGGCATATGAAGTACACCAAACCTAGCATCTTAATATGCTTTAGCTATGGGAAATCGCCAAACTCCTGTATGTAGATTAGAGCAATTATCTTTCACTTTTCTTGCTCTATTATTTCTTCCTCTGTATCTTAAATGTGGGTATTCCTTCAAGATACTATTTTAGGCCCTTTCCTTTTCATTTTTCAATGATTTCAGCCACTTTTGTGGCTATAACTCTCATATCATTGCTAATAACTTTTAAACATACAGCTCCAGCCCTATTCCTTTCATAATACGCAGGGTGAATTTTCAACAGACTCTAAAGGCATCTATGTCTACACTCATGTCCTGCAGTCACCTTGAACCTTTTATGTACAAAACGCAAACCATTTTTTTTCACTTTTCATCTACTCTTACCCCTACATTTTCTAACTAAGTTAATGAAACCATTATCTTTAAGTCTACCAGTTTATAAATCTTCCATCATTTTATGGTTCCCTCTTGTCTACCCACACATCCGAATAAAAAGCCAATTTTGTGAGTTCTACTTCCATACTCACATGCCACTACTTGTACCCCGGCACAGCTCTTCATCCCCAGATTCATTGCACTATTGTAAGAGTCTCTTAAACTTTTGACTTAAATCTTGCCTCCCGCATCCCATTTTATAGTGTCAATAAAGCTTTCTTAAGCACAAGTACAAACACATCAAAAACCCATCCACAAAAACCAGCAAAGATTTCTAACTTTAAAAACAGAATGTAAGTAAACCTCTGACCGTGAGTAAACGTAGTAAGCGTTCTGGCTCATCTTCTCGCAGCCCGTGCCATACAGGACCAGATTGTTCCTACTCCCTACGGCTGCTGGCCAGGCACTTCCATGTTCATGTTCCCTCAGCCTAGGAGGCCCTTTCCTTGCCGTTGGCCTATCAAACTCCTACACATCCTTCCAATCTTAATTACTTCAAAGGTCACATCTTCCACAAAAGCATCGCTGACTAACCAGTTAAATAGTTCTTTAATTTTCCATAATCGTTTGCCACTCTTACTGTACCTCTTTCGTAATACTTGATTGTACCTGCACTAGAAGCTTTAATTTACATATTTGTCTCCCTCACAGTACTATAGTTCTTTGGGTGAGAACTGTGTTTTAGCCATCTGTGTCTAACCCAGAAGACCCAGCAGAAGGTACTACAATTAGAAATCCTCCAAAATTGAATCTGAAAGTAAATGATAAACATGAGACCACTACTGAGAACTTTATCTTTGTGGGAATTCAAGGAGCTGGCTTTTCTAGACATATCACCTGCAAATTATTGTAGTGATTTGAGGAAACAATTTACAAAAATCATTCCCATAACACTAAACTGAAAAAGAAAAATGCATAAATGCAACAAATCTAACATAGTCAAATTTACACATACTGGCAGTACAGAAATAGTAATTGAATGTTTAGGTGAACTGAATATGGAAAAGTCAACCAAGTGTTTATTGAGGTTCCAAAAATAAATAATCTACAGAGAATTAGGGTACTGATATTTAGGGGATGTGCGGGCTACAGGGTCCAAGAAATGTGTCGGTGCATTGAAGAGGTGGGCAATCTAAAAATCACCCAAGTGATTTCTCTGAACTCTGGGAGGGCTATTTTGAAAATGTCAAGTAATATGAAAACAAATAATCCAATTCAAAAGCGGGCAAAGGACTTAAATAGACTTTTTTTTTCAGAGAAGATATATAAATGGCCAATTAGCACATGGAAAAGATGCTCAACAGCATTAATCATTAGGGAATTGCTAACCAAATCCACAATGAGATAGCACCTCATACCCATTAGGATGGCCACTATCAACAGAAAATAACAAACGTGGAGAAATCAAACCCTTGTGTATTGTTGGTAGAAATGTAAAATAATATAGCCACTATGGAACACCCTATGATGGTTCCTCAAAAAATTAAAAGTAGGACTACATTTAATCCAGCAATTCTACTTCTGGGGATATTCCAGAAGATACGAAAGCAGGGACTCGAAAAGGTATTCGTACACTCATATTCATATTCACAGCAGCATTACTTACCGATTAGAAGCTCTCTGCCTTGTTGTTATTTAGCGCATTACAGTAATTTTTAATACATTAGTCATGTACCTCATTTATAATAGCCAAATTGTAAGTACAGAAATACAAAAAAAAAAATCAATACCAGTGAAGAGTGTCTAATTTTCTGTACTCTCTACTCCACTTACAACGAACATCACAAAGCCATATGCTTTCCATGCTTTCCTATAATGGGCCCTTGAAAATCAGTTAAAATTGGGATTAATGTTGAAGTGGATAAATGGTCATTATGCAGAAAAATGTAGTTATTAATAAATGCAGTTTATTATATGACATCTTTTAAAACATGGGGTAAATAAAAAATTATAAATTATACTCATGAACTTACTTTCACCTTGATGCATTATCTCTTCAAGTTTGCTTTGTAGTCTCTAGGAGGTAAAAGGAACACTTTAATTTCCAGTCCACCAAATAATTCAATTGATGTATTTTACAGGAAAAGCCAGGAAACATGAAGTTATTAGGAATGGCCCCTGTCATTCAGAAGAGAGTTCTGGTGTATGTGGAGGGCACAGCTGGCAGCGCTGGAAGGAGCCGCTTCTGCTCAGTTGTGCTACCCACACAGACAACTTGGTCATTCCTGAGGCACAGTAATGGGGATGAGAATTTATCCACATTTTGGATAAGGGAATTAAATTCATACTAGGTTATAAGAAAAAAGGGGTGAGTGAGAAAAAAGGACATGACAAGTCTATCCCCACAGCATGGACACAGCCTTGAACGGGACCTCTCCTACATAAATGCAGTGGCAGTGTCCGCTGCTCTACTGAATTCCAGATCCTCAGATACTGATACTGCAGAGGCTTCTCATATACACAGAAGCTGACTTCAATATGTCCCTTCGACCGAAAATTTGCTCCTTTTCTTGAGGTCCGTTATAGGTGAAATGTTAGGCAAAAAAATCACAGAATCATCATTAACCACTTCCTCTCATTCACCCTATACTGGATTCAAATGGTAAGTTCTCAAATTCACACCCTCCTCTCTCTCCACCTCCACTGCCACACCCAGCTCTGGCTCTTAAGACGTTATGCTCAGTGCAATGACCTTGAGGACATTATGCTCTGTGTAAGCAGCTAGACCCAAAAGGACAAACACTGTTTGATTCCACTTATCTGAGGTGCCTAGAGTAATCAAATTCATGGAGTTTAAAGGTAGAATGGTTGTTTCCAGGGCTGGGCGGTAGGGAGGAGCGGGGAGGAACTGTAACAGGTCCACGAGAAGTGGGAAAATTTCTGGTGGTGATGGCTGCACAACAGTGAAAAGATACTCAGTGCCACGGAAATGGTAAGTTTCGTGTTATGTATATCTTACAGCAAGTAAAAGAAGAAAAAATTTTTTTAAAAACTGATAGAACACCAAATTGTTGGTGAGAATGTGGAGCAAACAAAACACTCATACATTATGGGTAGGACATAAAATGCTACAACGCTTTGGAAAGAGGTCTGATAATTTTTATAAAACTAAACCTATAGCTGTCCGGTGACCCAGCAATACACTCCTTGGAACTGACTCCAGGGAAATAAAAACATTTGTGTACAAGAGTGATTATAGCAGCTTTATTTGTAATAGCCAAAAACTAGAACTCACTCAGGTGTCGATCAATACAAGAATGGATAAACTGTGGTATATTCATACAATTATATACTAAGGGAAAAATACTGACACATCCAATAACACAGATAAATCTCAAAATCATTATGCTGAGTGCAAGAGGAATTATATAATAATACCTATTGAGTGATTCCATTAATATGAATGAACAGAGTAGACAAAACTAATCCATGGTGGGGAAAAAAATCAGAAGCGTGGTTTTCTCTGGGGTAATGGAAGTGGCAACTGCCCGGGAAGGAGCATGATAGAACTTTCTGGAGTAAAGGTAATGTTCTCTACCTTGTTAAGCACTAGGGTTACACAGGGTATGCATCTGTCAAAATAAATCAAATGGTACTTTTAAGACTTGTATATTTTGTTGTATGTAAATTTTACCTTAAAAAAGTATCACAAGTACTGAACTCTAGTCAATGCCATGCATGATAAAAAATATTGAGGTAAAATGTACTACTGCCTACAACTTACTTTGAAAGATAAGAAATTAAAATGGATTGATGAAAAACTTATACATGTTTTATGTCAATTATATTTCAAAAAAGGATAGACTAATGAATGGAGGTACAGACAGAAACATGACAAAGCAAATACAGTAAAATGTTACCTTTAGCATTATTAAGAAGGCACCATGAATATCTCCTTTCTTTTCTAACAGATAGGCAGTGACTTCATGAAGCTGATACTTCTGGGTAATCTAGGAAAGAAGGAAAGATAAGGATTTTTGTTTATGAATCTTGTTTGTGAAGTGAGAAGATCCTATTAAGTATGAAAACACCTCCATGATAATAAATAAAGAATCCATACCTTGGTAGTATGTTACTTTATAGTATAATATGCAAATATTTAAATTTTTGGTCTTCTAGTGCTCTATCTTAGATTCTGACTAGACCAACTACATTCATTTTTTTCACTTATTTATTTAAAAAATTGTTACACATATGAATGAGGTATATCCATTGGAGAAAATGGAACCGTATTATGTTATTACATAAATAGTAATACTATAACCCAGAAATTGATAAGTATAATTATACACAAAATATTTAGTACAAAATGATAATGAAAACACTACATATCAACTTGTGGGCTCTAAATAAAAAAATAATAATAAACTAGAGTTTCTCATCAGTAAAAAAGAAATATCAATTAAACTTAAATAAAAGAAAATAACGCCATAGAAAGAAACAATAGAGAAATAGCAGAGAGATTTAACAAATCCCAAATTAGTCTTTGAAAAGACGAATAAAGTAGAAGCGCTGGCTGATGTGGCTCAGTGGATTGAGTCCTGGCCTGCGAACCAAAGGGCCACTGGTTTGATTCCCAGTCAGAGCACGTGCCTGGGTGTGGGCCAGCTCAGGTCCCCAGTAGGGGGTGCATGAGAGGCAACCACACACTGATGTTTCTTTCCCTCTTTCTCCCTCCCTTCTCTGTTCTAAAATAAATAAATAAAATCCTTTCAAAAATTAATAACTTACAGCAGCAATAATCGATAAAAAATGTCATTTCAAAAATTTCCTTTCAAAATGTTAACAAAAGCATAAGTACCTGAACAAAATTTTAAAAATATGTGCAAGAACCTTATGTAAAACATAACATAAAGTTATACAACCTTACCAAAGAGCATAAGAGGCATTTTAGAAAGATAACCATGTTTCTGAATGTGAAGAAAATACCATAAGATGTCAATCTTCCCTGAATTAATCTACAAACTCAATGTATTCTTTTCATCAAAATTCCAGAACCTGACAATCTGATTCTTAAATGAATGTGGAATAGTAAGAGGCCAATGTAGCCAAAGAGTTTTAAAGAAAAAGAATGAGGAGGGAAGACTCTTCTTTCAAAGAAGAAGCCTTATCTAAATCTATATTAATTAAAGTGTGTGGTGTGGGCAAGAGAAAGACAGATAATCAAAGGAAGAGAACAGAATCCACAAACAGACCCATGTGTGTTTGGAAGTTTGGTGTGTGTTACAATGGCATTATAAATCAGTGAGGAAAGGACAATGAAAAGCCACATGGACCATTAGCCATCCACATGAAAAAATATATATATAAATCCCTCTCTTGATCTGTTCATAGAAATAAATTCTAGATGAATTAAAAGCCTACATGTAAAAAGCTAACTTATAAAATTCATAAAAGAGGATTTCCTTTATGCCTTCAAGGTCAAAAGGGAGTAAAACTAATATGCAAAAAATTAAACATTAAAAGAAAAGACTGATAAATTAAAAAGAAGTCACTAAAACCCAAGTTAAAAGATATGCTGGAAGAGACTAGAAGAAGAAATCAACATATGAAATCAGCCAAGAATTAGAGATCTAGAAACTAAAAAGAATTTCTAGAAATCAGTAAGAGAAGGGCAAAAACTCAGTACAAAAATGATGTGAATAATTCAGTGAAAAGAAAAACCAAAAGGGTCATTAAAATGGAAAGATATTCAATGTCATGAGTAATCAATGATACCCTTCCCACTGGCAAAAATTAAGTCTAAAAATACTAGGAATTAGCAAGGATGTGGAAAAACAGCAAATATCAAACACCGATGATGAGAATAGAAACAAACGGGAAATCAGCTTTGCAATATCACTAGAATCAAACTACTCTGTTGTCCAAAGAATTCCACTTCCAGGAGCATTACTTAGAGAAACTGATGGCTAATGTAGCATTGTTTGTAAGGGCAAGAGACTGGAAACAGTCTGAATATCTATGAATATGGAAATATATAAACTGTGGCATATTCATTCCATTGTTCATATGGAAATTAATAACTAATCAATAAGAATACAAGAATAAACTGTCACATACTCACAACTGTAAACCTACTTTTGCCCCGCCCTGTACATGTGAAAAGTAAACAGCATGGATGGGAAGGATTAACTTCCCACCTTCAGTCTGGTAGTGACCTATTTGTCACATGACAAATAAAAGGTGCTTTATTTCTAAAACAAAACAACAATGAAAAAACAGCAGAACAACAAATATCTGAAGCCAGTATGGCAAAATATTAACATTTATAAAATTGGTTTGGTGGTATTTGATGTTACTTCTGCACATTTCTGCATATTTGAAATATTTCATAATTTAAAAAATTTTAAGTGTGGGCAATTCAGGAGGGGGATGCAGAAAATACACATCACTATTACATGAGTACTGATAGTAAAAGAAAGGAGATATAATGGTAGCTTAGCTTTTAAACAGGGAACATGCTAGCCTCTTACAGTAGATTAGACATGTGCACATGTATGTACATTTTCATTTGCATTTGGGAATGGGCGTGAACAGGGGAAGACGATAAAGGCAATGACTGACAGGCTACTGAGTCCCACTGAGTAAGAGGACTATGTAACCACCAGTGCCTGCAAACAAGAGCTTGTTTTTCCCTTTTCATATTTTTACTGCACTCCTTTTCACACGTTTATCAGTTGGCTAGAATGTCTGTGAAGCTTGATTAATAACAATGATGGACATGTGCTGTTTGACTTTACTAGAACACAGTCACGTGAAAGCAGTTTACTGGCACAGCCATGAAAAGCCTGCACCACGGAGTCAGACTATCCGGATTCACCTTCAGGTGCTACGACTCACTAGCTATGAATTTAGGTAAGTAATTTAGTATGTGAGCCTCCCTTTGCTCATTTGTGAAACAGTGAATGACTAGGAACAGTGCACACTTGATTTCTCTGGTAATTAGTCTTACCTGGATAGTTTCTTCCAGGCGGTAGCCCTCAAGGACTTGCAGCGTCTCTATAACCTGCGTTGGGCTGAACTGACACAACAGCTCAATGAACTGCTCTGTGGTGCAGGGCGGTATCTGCAGCAGCTCCTGATTTACATGAATACCTTCCCTGGTAACAAAAGGCAGAAGAGCAGCATAGTGTAATCACATCTATAACTAAGGTGACAGGTAAAAAGCTTGTCATCTTCAAACCAAGACTACCTTTTGGTCATGAATTAAAAATCTCACTGTTACTTAGATTATTAGCATAAACTGTATATTACATCACGGGTACTCTAAACCAGAGGTCCCCAACTTCCCGACCATGGACCATACAGGTCCTGTGGCCTGTTGGGAACCAGGCTGAGAGGGAAATTCGCCTGAGTTCCGCCTCCTTCTCCCGCTCCCTTCATGGAAAAATCAGTCACTGGTATCAAAAAGGTTGGGGACCATTGTTCTAAATCACAGTATTTCCCAGTTTACATTGAATAGTTAAGGAAATGATATTCAGTGGCAGCTCCAATAAATCATACCAGAAGTTATACTGTTGCTCTAACAGAAACAGATCACCCAATTCAGTTTAAAAATTTGATTCACATTTATATAGATAACTCATCTTCCAGTCTCAACAGCTATCTCTCCCCCATAGTGCCAATCACACCAGGTTCTAATGACTTCTTTAATTATCCGTCTTCTCTAAAAGACTATAAACTCTGTGAGGGTAGGTACCAGCTTGTCTTCCCACTAATGAATTCTCGAAACCTACCCCAATGTACTTTCACTGAGCATCAATTTATTATGTGCCAAGACTATACTAATTTTAATAGTCATTAAAGTTAGCCGTGGGTATATGGCACAGCAGGTAGCTGATAGATGACTAATAAAAAGAACTTTGAGAAATGGCTATAATGAGTTGTATTTATGAGCAAGAATGACAAGCAAGTCAGAAATGGATGTAAATTCACTAATGCTACAGTTTACTTATTAAAGTTTTGATTAAGTTGATGTTGCCTAATCATTTCCCAGCAGACACATTATTTCCCTCACAAATGAATGCATCACAATCTGTTCATTTGGGTGATTTGCTTGGTTTGATGTGTATTCACATCTTCATTATTTGTAAAGGGTTTTGCAAATAAATGTCTGGAAAGAATCAAACACTGTGACTCATTGGCAGATGCTTACATCTAATCTTAATTTGCTCCATAGCTTCGCATTTATAAGACATATTAACAGAAGTATGATGTAGATAAAATATTAACACCACCTACAACATGGTATAAACATCTGAAAAGTACATTGGCTCACCTTCATGTCCAGAAATGCTGATTAGCATTCCCTTTTCTCTTTTACCTAATAGTGTTCCATTGAGACACAACCTTCATCACACCTAGAGAACTATTATCATGTCCCTGGGTTTATCATGTGCACCCTCTATTTTCTTCATGTAGACCCTTCCGACAGGATTTATTCCTAGCCATATCTGATTTGTTGCCCTAGTCCTTGTAATATTTCACCCCCCTATTTTATATTTGGTATATATTTGGTTTCCTCCATATGGGGGCAGTCCAATTTACAAGTTCCAGTCAGTTAATTTCAATTTCAAGTACATTTACTGAGCACCTATTTATTATGTGCGAAGGCTGTGCTGATGCTGAGGAAACAATGATGAATGCAGGTCTTTGCTCTCCCGTCTTTGTGCTTGGCCACAAACACTTAATAGATAATCGTCAAGTTATGTGGTAGGAACACTAAGGTGGTGGTTTACATAGGGAATAGTGGTCATTTAACAAACTCTGGAGTTAAAGACAGTTGTGAAATACAAAACAACAACAAAAATTGAAAACCTCATCTTTGGGATTTACAGCCAATTTGAAAAGATACTAAATTAGTCCATTAGTGAGTACAGAAACCCCAGGCAGCAGAACTTCATCACCGAACTTCTGGTCAAGAAGTGAGCATCATAAAGCTCTTAATTTAGGAAAGATTTCCTGTGTCTAAATAGAATTCCTCCTAGTAAAAAGAAGTGTTATTTATCATCATTTACAGAAAACATTAAGTCCTCACTTAAAGAAAATTTCCTCGGTCTGAACTAATCCTTTCTTTTCTCTTGCTAATAACTTTTTTATCCCACATCGTTTGTGCCAATAAAAATCTTCCATTTTGTACAGCTTCATGAGCACCTCTCTATTTACTAGATGGGATGCTCCTGATTCAAAATTGTTTAATAAAGTCAATTGAATCTTTCAATTTACTCAGTTGAATATTCGTTCTTTAACAGGGGCAAAGAACATAATGAATATTAAGCTATCTACATCTCTCCACGTCCTCTATCACTCAGTCACACACATACACACACACAAATAGGATGGGCGCTGACGGGGTTAAGAACAGGCCTCCCCAAGATGTGCTGCTTTGGCATGTAGATTATTTTGAGCTGAAGGCATTTGAGACTCTGCAGGCTCATGAGAAAATTTTCCCTTTCCTTTAAAGAATTTAAAGTGGAGCCTTGCCCATACAAGAGTGATTGCCTATTTATATGGCAAGGCAAATATCTAATTATTGCACATCTGCTCTTCTTGCCATCCTGAGTTACCCTCCTCCGACATGGAGTTCCAGATGCCTTGCTTCATTCCTTAGCTCATGGTGTCATATCTACCTCGTTTCGCCTTCTGTCTCGAACCTGTAGTGTGTGTAGGATCTCTGACTCATACATGTGGGGCTCCCATACACACATGTATAATTAAATTTGGTTATTTTTATCTTGTTAATCCATCTCATGTAGATTTAATTATTAGACCAGCTGAGAGAACCTAGAAGGGTAGAGGAAAACTTCTTCCTCCCCAACAGTGCATATTATTTAATGTTATGTATTTTTGTCAGTTTAGCATTATTTTTACATTTACATAGCCATGTTTGCCAATTTGGTATTTAATTATGCTCATATGCTTTAATGTTTATTTAGCCATCTCCCTGAACCACTTTTTAAGACAGTTTTTCTCACTATATAAATGCTAATATGGATATTTAAATATTAACTACTTTTTCTTTCATAGTATTTCCTTAAAATATGTTTTCCAAAATGTAATCACTGGATCAAAGCACATGCATAACTTTTAAGCTCTTAATACATATAGGTAATTGCTGTCCAGGAAACAGAGTGGACTAAGAAGGAAGAAAACATGTTCAAAGGGGTAATGACCGTGTATGGTGTAGCCTATGAACAACTAGTTCAGTACGGCTGCAGAATAAAGGGGAAAAGAGAAAAGTCAGAATGAGAAAATGAAGCTGGGTATGCCTGAATCAGATCAAGAAGGGCCTGTACACCACGAGGAGTTTAGATTTTACCTTCAATAATGGGAACTGAGAGAATCATGAGAAGGGGAAAGGAGACATTATCATTACCTGTCTGCTTGAAAACAGAAGTAGAATTAGGAAGGCTGGTTAGGAGACCAGCAAGAGAGATCAGGAGAGAGATGCTGCGTGACTGAACCAGTGTGTGCAGACGAGAGCAGGGCGCACACGGAAAACACAGCCCCGAGGTAGATTTTTGATGACTGATTCTCTATGGTGGAGCTGAGAAGGTGGAGTAGAGTAGTTCAGAGAAAGTAAAAAATTCATCACTTAAGATTTTTTTAAAAAACACTATAATTGCTTAATTACTTGTCTATTTCCTCCATCAGAATGGAAATATTCTAAAGGCAGGGCTTCATCTCATTCACCATTCTACTTCCTGTGTCTTTCAGTGCTTAGTATACTGTATTTACTCAGTAAATTGTTAAATGAAATAAATGGGCAGATATGCCATTTGCTAAGAGAGAAAATAAAGGAGAAAAACAGGTTTGGATTTAAAAGTGAGTATAATTTTGAGCCATTTCAAACTCTCACACAGTAGGTAGCAGATAATAACATCAGATTAAGAATTATCAATAAAGAAAGAAAGAAATGCAGGTAAGCTATTTTCTACCTATCTATCTGCCTACCTACTTCTCTATCAGGTCTGGAGATTAGGAGATGATGATGCATTAGAATTCAAAAGACTGAATTTGAGCTGCTGGCAAAATACTGTACTAAGCAAAGATACAGTATCTGGTGGTAAACCTGGCCAAGTTGATAGGCATTCATTAAAGTAGAAAGGTATTTTTATATGTCAAAGTTCAAAAACATATATAACATTCTAACTGTTAATTTTAACTTTGATATATGCTACTTGAACACTGTGTCAGTATCTTAAAATGTCCCTTCAAAAGTATGCACAGAAGCACCAACAGATTCAACTTAAATCCCAAGTATAACCATTTCCGTAATCTGGGTTTTGCTCCTTGGCAAAGACACTCATTCTCTTAGCAATGTTCAATTCTTCCTTTATTTTGATTAAAGACTTAAAAATGTAATCTGACTTTTTTTTTTCCTACGAGAAAATCATACCATATATTTCAGAGGCCTCCAGGCCATCATTAACAAAGGCTAATTTGACATTACCAAGAAAATCATACTGAGGAAAAAACTGTGAATATAAATGTACCTGCACACTCTCCTTATTTTTATGAAACTTATAGCCTCACAAAAACCATTAGCGTCCTTTTGCATTAACCTTTAAGCATTCCCACTGCACAAAAGACCTGCATCTGGATGTACATATGTCAGAACTCCTGTGAGAATTCTTGGCCAGCAGGAAGGCACACGGCGGGGGTGGCTTTATGTAGCAGCTGTCCAAAGAAGGGATTTAGAGGAAGATGCAAATCCTTTCTCTCCCAAACCCTTGCCTCAATTCAGGAAAATGATTTGCCACTGGAGGATTAAACCCCTACCTCCTCCCCTCAAAACTATCTAATCTTTCTACATACAGATGTCACCAGTATCTTTGTAGGTCAATTAATTCTACTGAGGACATTATTTACATAGCAAAGATAACTTAAAGAAATTGAATAAAGAAAATAGAAATACGGTATACATAAAAATTCAACTAGATGGTTTGTTCCTTTAAAAATGCTGTTGACAAAATAAAAAGCTACCTTTCAAAAACAGCTGAATGGCCCAGGCTGGTATAGCTCAGTGGACTGAGTGCCGGCCTGCAAACTAAATGGTTGCTGGTTCCATTCCTGGTCAGAGCACATGCCTGGGTTGCAGGCCAGGTCGCCAGTTCAGGGCGTGTGAGAAGCAGCCGACTGTTTCTCTCACACATAGATGTTTCTCTCCCTCCCTTTCCCTCTTTCTGAACATAAATAAAATCTTAAAAAAAAAAAAAAAAAACAACTCAGTGAATACATGTATATGCTAAATCAAAATTGCATAAACTATATATACACAAGAATGATGGTCCCATTAATTCAGGTTTTGGGGGCAAGACCAAAAAAAAAAGCAATATTCTGTTATGACACCGAGCAGTCCCCATCTCAAAGTAACTGTTTTCTTTTGTTTCCTATGCTTCCACAAGAGTTTCACGGGGAGGACAAACCTAGACATTTAAAAATATTCTATTGCTTAAGAAGAATGAAAAGGGAAGAATGAAAGGCAAAAATAGTCTCAAGTTGTCTGCCAGAGAAAACTGCTAGGCAGGGCCAGTCTACTTATTCTTGATGTTCTTTTGTCCCTACTGTGAATGAAAAAGGGCTTCTGTAATAAATCTGATTGGTTCAAGGGCCTGAAATAACCTCATGGGGTGATCCGATCATAAATTCCTGGGTAGATCATGGTGGGTAGTCACGCCCCAGGCCTGTAACTTCTTCACACTTTTGAAACGCCACAGCAATCACCCCCAAGGGAGGTGTAACCACCCTCCAGGGAGCACCCAATCTTGTTATTGATCCTGTAATCCAATCACAGAGATTTCCCCGCCTTGCTTTTTCCCTCTTTTATGTAATTTTCCTTATAGTTTCCTCCTTTATTCCAAATGTATAAAAAGACGTGCAAAACTGTCATTCACTGAAGCCCTTGAGATCCTGTTTCACGGCACCTGTCATCACTTCTGGCTCAAATAAACTCATAAAAATTCTCCACAAGTTTGGATGTTCTTATATCAACACTAAATATATTTTTCCATACTGTACTCCCCTAGTTTCCCACTTCAGTTTTCCCAGTACCTGACAAGACTCTAATCCTTTACTTCAGGTTAATCAGCAAGCATACCCATTTTTTAAAATTGTTGTTCTAACAAGCACATACATTTTAAAAAGCTAAACTGGGATGGGAAATAAGTGATTCAGAGCCGAATGTAAACTAGTCCACACTACTTGCTGTCTTCTTCTTGCCATGATTGTCAGTGGGTACTAGAAAAGTATTTTTTCATCAGTGTGTATGCTTCATTGTATCTATATGTTACTTGTGTATTCTCACTGTAAAAGCGTCATAATACAGAAGTTGACAAACTAATTTGAGTTTTGATTGGGCTTTTAAAATATCTATATACCTAGGAACAATACAACTGAGTGTGCTTGTCAAGTGGAGAGCCAGAGGAAGTTTGTGTACCCTGCACCCCTGGAAAGAAGGGAGGAGAGTGGGTGGAGGCAGAGTTCAAAGGACACCAGAGACAAACTTCTATAATCAAAACTGTGTCTAAGGCTAGCTCAAGAAGCTACTCTTCCTTACTTCATCTGCACTCAGCCTTCTTAACCTTGGTCCTCTCCCTCAATCCAGAATTCAATATATCACTAGTGACAGGGTTCAGGATATGCTGCCCGAAAACATGGTACCTTGGCATAATCAGAATTTTAAACTAAAAGGATCTGAGAAATGGTGGGTGCAGAAAGGACTCTCTGACCTTCCTCCTTCACCCCAAAGCAGATTATAAAACTTTCATGTGAGACTGCTCTCCCTATACCCGGGGGAAAGGAGCATCCTCATCCCTGAAGATGGAGGGACACTGAGAGGGGTCCAAACAAACAGGCCTTGCTCAGTTTTCCCAGTATATCACCCTTAGCTCATGTCCTTCGGTCCTGTCACATTTTTCCCTGACTTTCTTCTCTTCACCAAACCTAACAAAACACTCCATTTCGCTGCTTCTTCAGGTCCTTCATAAGGAGGCTCCTGTGTCATGTAAAACTTGAAGTAAATTTGTATACTTTTCTCTTCTTAATCTGTCTTTTATACAGAGGTCCAGCCAAGAACCTAGAAGGAACATATTTTTTTTCCTCCGCCCCTGCCTTATATATATACTCAATGTAAATTGAGTGTGTGTGTACATATATATAAAAATATATATATAGTATTATATATTTACATTGCAGGTTAAACAGACTTTTATGGGTTAATCTGAGAACTATCATTTAAAATGCTCTTAACAGCCCTGGCGTATTTGGCTCTGCTGGTTGGAGCATTATCTGTTGACCTAAGGGTTGCAGGTTTGACTCCCAGTCAGGGCACATGCTTAGGTTGCAGGTTTAATTCTTGGCCCAGGCACATACAGAAAGGCAACCAATCGATGCTTCTCTCTCTCCCTTCCTCTCTAAAAGCAATGAAAAAGTGTCCTCTGGTGAGGAAGAATGTGTGACGAGTGAATTTAGAGTAATTATCCTGGGTTAGGGTTAATTCAGGGAGAGAAAGCATACTGAGTAAATATAAAATTATTTGTGGTTTCCTAGTGAACAAAACAACTTTCACAGTACTCTTAAAGGGACTTACCTAATTAACATCTTTCAGATCTAGGTGTAGGTAACGACAGAGCAAGATTTTTCATGGAAGACCCCTGAAACTCTTGTGATGTGACATGTTTATTACTGTGAAGTTTAAGTTATGGAGTTATTGCAAGATCAGCACAAATGACTGTATATTTATATTACCTAAATTAGTATTCTTTTATTTTAAAAAAGTAAGATTTGGTCACCACTGGCTTCTATACTTTTGTTTCATGTGAGAAAAGGCCAAGTTAGAAGCTGAATGCTTTATGTCCTTCCAGCTTGAGCATCTCCAAGTAGGATGGTTGGGGAAAAGAACTTGGTTAAAATAAACGAGCCTAGGAACGGAGGAGTCAAACCCTAAAAGAACATATCTGACACTGGAGGAGACACAGGGTGGGACACAGAAGGAATTACGGGGCACTCAGCCTCTCGAGAAAGGCTGGGAACCGAGGCAGGGTGCCTCCTTCCTCTTCCACTAGCTCAGCCGTCTGGCCTTCTCTCGGTCTCCTCCCCAGCTCTTCCCATCCTTTCCCCAGCCCTCTTCCTTCCCTCCCAACCCCCAACGCCAGTTCTGTGACATCTCCATCGGTGAACTCTAGGAGTAGACCAGGGCTCCAACTGGCTCTCAGAGAAATACAAATGATTAATAGAAAATTTTTAAAAGAATATAGTTTCAGTAATATTCTGAGAACAGGGAATTAAGACAGATACTTTGAAAAGGTCTTGAACTGGGGTGCAGGAGAAAATGTATTCAGACTGCTTTTCTAAACATCTGAGCATGCACATCTGCATGACTCTAAATTCAAATGTGGCAGAGACTACTCAAGGTTTAAATGACTGGGATTTCAAAAAAAATTGTTGCAATCAACCAAATCACTGGTATTTTGATATTCAAAAATAGCACAGATTACTGGAATAGCTAAAACTGGTATTACAATCACTTAAGTAAATGGCTATTTTCAATGGCTGGTGTACATTATAATGCAACTTAAAAGTTTATATGTCTGGGGTGAAAGCTGTTGCATCCTGGACTATTACACTTAATCCAGTGATGCTTAATTGTAAGTGTACATCAAAAATATCCCCACCTACAGTGACTCCGTGGGGTTGGGGCTAAGCATCTATATATTTTTAACTTTCTTAGGTAATTCTGACACTCACTTCTGGTTAAGAACGCCTGTCTCAGAGTGTATTAAGTGTTATTGCCCTCAACTCCCAGTGTACTCCACGTAGTCACACAAAGTGTTAAGATCTCACATGAGAGCTGCTTTGCTTACAAATCCATTACTAATTTCATCATCTCCTTGGGATAGTTTTTATCTGATGAGTACCAATAAGTAGCACTTAAAAAACATTCAAACTTTCCTTCTTACACCGCCAGGAACAGTTATTTAAAACTAAATATTTCAAATGAGACTTTAAAAGGTAAGACATTTAGAGATGGGCTGCAACTAGGTATACACTTAGAGAAGTAAAACCATTCATCTGCAGCATGGAGTGAGCAGCAGGAAGCAGTGAAGCTAGTATACAAAGAGGAAGCTAGCTGGATACCAAATCTTCGTGAAACATGTCCTGTGGTACGACTTCATTATTTTGCTTGAATTATTTTATTAACTCACCACGTATGTTTATGTTCAAATGAAAAGTATTCCCTTAAGATATAATCTATTTTCAAATTATGTACTTTGGTATAATTTATGTAACTGCTACTCTCACTAATACTAAAAATCAGGAGTTGAGCATACTATTTGGATACTGTGGACCAGTTTCTTAACTTCAATTTATTTTCTTTGATTTCTAATCTATGTATTATGAACAACTAAAGTTATCAACATACCTTGGGTCTAGAAGACTCTGCAAAAATTTGAAAAGCAAAACCTGGTTCTGGTTAGAAAAACAATAAAAAAACAATATTAAAACAAATTCTTCAAACTATGCCATAGTAAAAAATGACGCTAAATGTCCCTTTAAAATGCACACATGCATATGATTATTTCCATTCAGCCCTCTATACAGATCTAAGAAATTTTAAGAATCATTTGGAGATGATTTCCTCTCAGTAATTCTAATCACTGTCACATATTCATTATGAAAACAAAAACAAGCAAAAACAGAAAAAGCCCTCTTCCGAGACAAATCCCAGAGCAGGTCTAACACAAGGATGCTCGGAATGGCTGGCGCTCTGGACTGCTCCGAGAGTGAATCCCGGCTGTACTGACGTGTGCACGCTGCCTCATGCGTCCTTCCTGGGACAACGGTCTACTGTGAGATAGGTAGGTAGGTGAGAGTTAGAGGCCCAAATAACCACCACCACCAGAAAAGCTCACGAACTCCCCAATATAATCAACCCCAGAAGAGACAGCAAACTGCAACATGTTAGCAATGAATATGCCATGAACTCTGGGTTCTGTTTCTTCCATTTATGAGCTATGTGACTTTGTGAAAGTCACTGACTCTCTTAGCAATTCAGTTTACATGTTCAAGAAAGAACAGCAATATTTTCTCTGCCTTGTGCACAGGGTAGAGATGAAAATTAACTAAGATAAACCTTAGAATACTATATAAATATAAATGCTCCTAAGTTCTGAGGAAAGCTAAACGATTATTATAGTTTAGTTTTTCTTTTTTCTTCACTTTTTTGACACATTCAAACTTCACCTATTAAAAAGTAGGGGACTCTCAAAACTGAAAAGGATTAATGGATTCATGTAATTTAGAATATGACATGTTTAGTATAATTATCAGGTTTTTTTTTTTTTTTTTTTTACCTTTTTCCCTGGCCTATCACTTCGTTTTATTTTACATGACTTTCCTTCTGGTTATAACTTAATATTCTGGGTTATTTGTCATTTCAAGAATTCTGAAAACAATAGATCAAAGGCATATTTCTTGTCATCAAAAGTAAAGGTACTCTATAAAATGTATGTGGGATATTGTATTTCACAATCAACAAAGCTCTGCAATAAAAAAAATACTTTATTTCTTTAAAAGCAACAGTCAACAATTGAATAGCCACCTTTAAAAAAAAATCCATGACATTTTCAGCTTTTATATAATTGCCCGATGAATGACATTACATATATTCATTTTACCTGGCCTCTGCCTCTAAATATCCTTAGAGACTATGGGAAAAAGAAAATCCTGCCATGGGTAATCTTACCTTTTAAACAACAATAACAACACTATAGGTGAGAAGATTCACCAGAACTGCTTTCCTTTTTTTTTTTACTTACGGATTTTTTTTTTTAAGAGAAAGAGAGGAAGGGAGAGAAAGTGAGAGGGAGGGAAGAGAGGAGAGACAGAAACATCAATTTGCTGTTCCCCTTACTGACTCATTCATTGGTTGCTTCCCACGTGTGCCCTGACCAAAGCTGAACCAGCAACCTTGGCCTGTGGGGACGAAGCTGCAATCAGCGGAGCTCCTCGGCCAGGGCAGAACTGCTGACTCTAAAGGGGGTAAGAAGCTCTGTGGGTTGAAAGGAGTTTCAGAACTGTCCTCCTGCTTCTCCCTCCATGCACATCCTCAGTGTCCTGGGCAGTGCTCTGTCATCATTTAAGTCAAACTATTCTACAATCATTCTCTGGCTTTTCTTCTTTTAACACTGGGACACATTTATATATATTTTTGCATCCTCAGCACTTAATGTTTTTGGCCCACAGCAGGTACATAAAAAACACACACACACACACACAAAAACTACATGAACTGTAGTTCCTATAGAAAAAGAAAATGGGGGTGGGTAGGGAACAGATCTTTTGTGTCTTACAATTTCTAGCACAGGGACAGGTTATAGTCCCAAAAATGTTTCTGTGATGTTAATATTTGTTATGCCTGAAGAGGGACATCCACATTCCCAGATGCAGAGGTTATCACACAACTGCTCCCAAAACACATGTGTGTGTGTGTAGAAACCACTATTAAATAGAGACTATTAATTGAAGAAATTACTACAATCAAAAGTTCTTAGGTGGATATTCAACAATTGTCTCCCCACTAGATATTTCTTCCAATATATACTTATAATATTTACCTGAAGCTTTTCAATGACTGTTTCAATCTGTTCAGAAAAGTGAGTGGCAACCAGCTCTGCAGCTTTACAAGGCTTCAGAGACACTAGTTCCTAGAGCAAAAGAAAAAGATAAAAATCTTTTTGTTAAATCTTTAATGTTAATTTAAATAGAATCCCCATAGATGTGAAACATGATAACCTGCCTCAATATTTTTGTGAACTTCTGTACTGTGTTTCAGGAGACCTTGATGTAGGGCCTCAATTTAAAGGCACATTGTAAATAAGCAAAATTAAAAATGTGCCATGTAAAAAAATCAGATCTTGATATAAAAGGCAATTCAGAATTCTTAGAAAATGAAAGCACTAAACTCTAGACTTAGGCCATGATCTCTGCAAGATGAACAGAAGGAACAAAAACTCTTCAAAGTCCTTGCCTATGAATTTTACCCTTGAGCTTAAAGTAATAACTTGAAGGAAAAAAAAAAAAAGGCATAGCTGCAATTTCTCTGGCTAAGAATTCCAAAACTTTTGATGACTGATAGATTCTGAAACTGTATCTGAAGAAATCAACTTAAGGTCACTAAGCTGTAAATGAGACTAAGATGGATGGCTGCCAATTAACCACCGTTAATACCTGCCTCTGTCAAACCTAAGACTTCTAGCTTGTCCTCGCCCTAAGCTTTCCTAGACACCGCTGGCTATCTTCTTCTTCTCTGAAGTCTCTTTTCACTTGGTTTCAGTGAGCTACTATTCTACCCTTACAACTGCATGTTACATGGCTAAAAGGCAAAGACCAACTACAGGTCACACACATAATATATTGTCAAATAAAAATTATACAAGTTAGTATGACTGCAATATTCATGATATATCTAATAATTTTGTGTTAGTATTTGTATATTAATAAATGAACTGACACAAACAACTGTAGCTTATGCTACTATTACATAACACATCTCAAAACAGAGAAGGCACAACTAATCAATATCACAAATGAAAAGAAAGGATATTACTGCTGATCTGCAATGACCTGGTAGGTTGGAACAGGCAGGTGAGGGGAAGGATTAAGGATCTATACATAGTGATCTTTAAGTATATGTGAGCTGTGAAGCTAGGTTCTTTACTATCTAAATGTGTTTTGATTAATTAAAAAAATTAAAAAAGAGAGTTAACCTAAAAAAAAGAATTTTAAAATTTAGGCAAAATGGATAAATTCCTAGAAAAATATAATTTAATAAACTAACATAAGTAATAGAAAACCTGCATTGAAGAGCCAAAAATCTTTCCACATGGAAATCTTCAGGCTCAAACACATTCACCTACAACTTCCAGTAATCATTTAAGAAAGAAAAATGCCAATATTAATTAACACGTTAAGCGCGGCATCAGTCCCTGGGGACTTGACAGTGAACTTTCCGTTCAGGTGGCATCAGTCCCCAGGGACTGAAAGTGGACTTTTCGTTTGGGCGACATCGGTGCATGGGACCGGCAGTATCAAGGTTGAAAAATAAATGTTGTCATTTTAATGAAGTTTTGCATTGGCTGCACCATTGTGCGCCTGTTTATACTCTAACTCAACACCCATTGAATGGTCGCTGGCTCGCCGCCTGAACGGAAAGCCCAGCAAAATCAGCTCCACGCTTAACAAGTTAACATCTTACAGAGAATTAAAAAAAGGAAACTTCTTCAGCTCATTGTATGAGGCTAGCAAAATCTTGATATCTACATGCAATTTAAGAAAGGAAAGGAATATTATAGATCTTAATTATGAACATTGATACAAACATCCTAAATAAAAACAAAATTCAACTATATATAAAAAGGATAATATATCAGGATCAAGTTGCATTTATCCACAGAATTTAAGGCTGGTTTAATATCAGTAATATTTACCACAAAAATTGGATAAGGGAGAAAAGGTGATAAAGGTTTTTCATGAAAAAACTATTAAGATACTAGAAATAGAAGACTTCCATAAAATCCTTAGAGTCAACCTTGTACTTACATTAGAAGTAAAAAAATATTAATAGCATTGTTATGCCAAAAATATAAAGTTGTGACAGTAAATCTAACAAAGGATGGAAAAATCTCTACTGAGAAAATTACAAAGCTTCATAGAAAAATATTGAATAAAGGATCATATCATATGGTCAGATTGAAAGATTCAATATCGTAAAGATGTCAATTACATTCAAAATGACTAATAGGCTTATTGTAATCCCTGTCAGAATCATAAGATTAAAAAAAATATTTTTGGTGGAATTTGACAAGCTGATTCCAAAATGTATTTGGAAGTATAAAAGGTCAAGAATAACCAATACTCTTTTAAAGATATCAAGGCTTATTATAAAGCAACAATATTTAAAATGCTTGATGCAGAGATCAACAAAACAGAAGAGGGCCCAGAAAAACAGACCAAACATATAAATCCTTGATATACTTATGACAAAGTAGCACAGCTGAGCAATGGGGAAGGGCAACCTTTAAAATAACCATGCTTGAAAAACTGGGCACCCATATTTTAAAAAATTAATTGGACCCCTACCTCATACCATATACAAAACTGTTTTCAGGTGAACCTAAGTCTTAAAGATTAAAAAAAGACAAAACAAGAAAGCTTTCAGACAAAAATATGGAGGAGTTCTCCTTCACTGTAGAAGGAAACAATTATTTTGACTACTTAAAAAAAAAAAAGAACTTTTCTTAAAAAGAACTATAGAAAAAAAGCCATAGAGTGGGAAAGGATATTCACAACACGTATCACTGAAAAATACAACCATGCAGGATACACAAAGAACTTCTACAAATCATTAAGTACAGGAGACATTCTAATAGAAAAATGGGCAAGACTTGATCAGGCATATCACATAAAGGAAATTTAAATGGCCAATAAACATGAAAAGTCTATCAATCTCATTAGTAACTAAGGATATGTAAATTTAAAACATTAAACTATCGTTACACATTCACTAGATCTGCAATATTTTGAAGTCTAGCAAGGATACAGAGCCAATGGAAAATCTCATTCAAAGGTGGCATCTGGTGAAGATATACATGCCAGTTAACTGGCAGTTACAGACCCTACAGTGAGATTATCAAATGTTAGTCTGCCTCAAAAGCACCTGGAGGGGTTATTCAAACATTTTGCTGGGTCCCACTCCCAGAGTTTATGGTCCAGTAAACCTGCATTCCTCTCAGCTGATGCTGTAATGCTGACTGGGGACCGAACTGAGAACCACGGCCCTATTTATTTTAGAGAGAGAGGGGAAGGGAGGGAGACAGAAAGGGAGAGAAACAGCAACGTATGGTTGCCTCTCACATGGCCCTCACTGGGAACCCAGCCCGCAACCCTGGCATGTGCCCTGACGGGGAATCGAACCGGGACCCTCTGGTTCCCAGCACGCGCTCAATCTACTGAGCTACACCAGCCAGGGCCGCAAGCAATCTTAATACATGTGGTACCTGACTATTTAGTCAGGGGCACTGACCTATTTTCCCTTAGATTGTCAAATAAAAAACGACAAGAGCCAACACAATGACAGCTGTCTGGTGTGATGAATCAAAATTATACCTATTTCTTGTCAGACTGGCAAAAAATATCATATAGTTTATGGTGTGCCACAGAATGTTAGTAAATAGTCTGTGTGCTATGAGACAAAAACAGTTGAAAATCGCTGCCCTAGAGAAACGCATGTGGCTGTGCTCAGGTGCGTATATAAGGAGATTATAAGTGGATTACTTTTAATAGTTAAAAACTAGAAAAAACTGAAATGTCTACTAATGGTAGAATGGACAAACTACAATATTCTTGTAAAATGAAATACCATATAGCGATAAAAATGAACCGCAGCTATATGTAACAAAATGTGCAGACTTCTCAAAACATTGAGAAAAAAGAAAATACAAAGTATAACTTCATTTGTGTAAAGTTCAGGAAACATAAGCTTTTAGGGACGTGGGCATATGCAGTCACAGAATGTAGAAAGACAAGAAAGTGCCGGGGGAGGAGCAGGATAATGCGTGCGTCGCAGGAGCAGGGGCTGTGGTGAGGAACGGGTACACGGGCAGGCTGGAGCACCAAAAATAAGTCTACTTTTGATCTGGGCCTCCGATGTCTGCTTTTTAATGTTTTTACAAAACTGTATATTTGTCTTATGCACTTTTTGGCAGCTTTTTATGTTTCAAAATAAGAAACTATTTTTTTTTTAAATCTAATGAGCCCTGGCTGGGTGGCTCTGTTCATGGGAGCGTCAAAAGGTCGCAGGTTCAATCTTTGGTCAGGGCGCATGTGGGAGGCAACCAATCAGTGTTTCTCTCTCACATTAATATTTCTCTCTCCCTTCCTCTTTTTCTAAAAATCAATAAAAATCTACCCTTGAATGTGAGAACTAAAAAACAGTCTAATGAAACATGTTTTGTTCATATTGTAAAAACCGACTAAATGAAAGATTCTTTACCTGTAATCCATAGACCCAATTTAAAAATGACTTTTAGGAGGGCTGCAGATCCTTGAAATTGTACACAAGATTTTGTATCTGTATACATGCACAGGTCCAAATACTTAATTAGATTCTCAAAAGAGGTCTATAACCTCAGAAGTGTTAAGAACCACTAGTCTATACACTGTATAACACTGTCAGATAACTTCATCATGAGGTCTTTTACCTCTGCATATTTAATGATTTTATTTATATTATTGAAGCCACAGAAGTCCTTCAACGAAAAGTCTATATATTTGAAATCGTGGCCTTAAGAGAGATTAAAAAGTTGGAGGTGTAAAAAATGTGCAGATGTTGGAAAAAGTCAGCAGAAATAATTGTTGTGCAGCAAAAATACTCCTTGCTTCTTTAGTCTGAGTTTTCTGCTGAGCAATTTGTTTGCTCATTGATTAGTTCATCACGTTTCGCATTATGCAGAGACACAGCCTCGTTTCTGGATGTCTGGAGTCCATGTGCTGAAACCTCTGCGTAATGCAGATTAAGTGGAATAAAGAATGAGCCAGAATGTAACTATGGAGACTTAAAGGGGATGATGAAAGGAAAAAGAATACAAAATGATTAAAGGAAAAAAGATATAATTCAAAGTAGGAGAAGGTTTTCTTGGGTTCTTTCATCAAGATATATTCATCTTGTTGTTAGCAGGAATATTGTAACATTAAATAACATATATATGTTCTCAATCCTATAGATGAAAGTGTGGAAATTACTTCAGACCACACATCTGATGACTGTACATCTTTCACACCAGATGTTTCACATAAGATGTGTTCACATTTCTGATCTTTCTAAATTTTACAACCACTGGGATGTGAACAAAGTAGTCACATCACATGCGGTGTTTTTTTTAGAGTTTCAGATGCCACCCTTTCTTGTCATTTTTTACAAGTACAAAAAATTTTAAAACATGTTGAATAATCATATCTTTCACTGCATTTCTAAACCTATCACCAGAAGTTAACTCATTACCTATTCCTTGCCACAAGGAGGAGAAAGATACTTTTTTTAAAAAAGATTTTATTTATTTATTTTTAGAGAGAGGGGAAGGGAAGAAGAAAGAGAGGTAGAGAAACATCAATGTGTGGTTGCCTCTCATGTACCCCCCTGCTGGGGACCTGGCCCTTAACTCAGGTATGTGCCCCAACTGGGAATCGAACCTGTGACCTTTCGATTTGCAGGCCAGCACTCAATCCACTGAGCCACACCAGCCAGGGTGGAGGAAGACAATTTGTAGATTTAAAGATTATTTTCAAAACCAGGGTTACCTTGGCATCTTTTGTTACTGCTTTTTTTCAATAATTAGTGACTCATAAAAAAAGAATAAATGTCAACAAACTGCCAGCCCTGTTGGGTTCCACAGTATATTGTATGTTATGAACCTAAGGACACTAAAGAGGAGTGATTTGCGAGCCCCTCTTCCGAATGCATTCTGATCATACGTTCATCACATGTCATTAGTCTCTCCATTTAGGCATCTCATAAGCATGTTTTGAAAAATGAACTTGTTTCAATGTCCACTCTTGCATTCTTGTAAAACAGCATGCATACAAATTCAGAACCATCCTGTTACGTAAGGAAAGGAAATACATCAGAGAGAAAAACTCATTGAAATAATGTTTCTAAAATTGCATCGCGTCACTGGGTAGAATGGTTCTCACTGTGATTTAGAGAAAAAGACCAGGGACACTCTCAGAATCATTTTAAGAACATTATAAAAGACCACTAATATTCCAGTTTCTCCACCAGCTGACTGAGCACGAGTTACTTTCAGAAGTCATGACAAAATAAATTGTATGTGACACAGACTTTATGAATACAAATATGAGATGGAATAAAGATGCTAATCTGCAAGTAAATCAACTTAATAATATGCCACCTGCCATTGCTTAGTTAGCATAAACTTATTTTGGGAGACAGTTACACAAATGGGGACGTTTAAAAGTTTTGCTGAATTAGCACCTCAATGTGATCCATTGCTTTCTGCCACACAGACCGCTTCTCCTCCGCACTGTGTCCAGGAATGGATAAGATATTGTGAATGTAGTTAAAGACTTCTTCCTGAGGAGCACAAGACAATGTAATTCATTCACTCACTCACTCACTCAAGCAATGTTCACTCACTATTTACTATCTGTACCAGTCTTGGTAAATATCTATTATTTGGATATGAAAAACCATTTGAAGATAGTTAACTGATTGGAAACTGACACTAAAGAGAAAGAGAAATTATGTAAACTTTAGGGTAGACTCTTAAAAGCTGCAAATCTATTCCAATTAATTTTGGTTTCAGTGTCATTAACCTAATGAGGGAACATCATACTTTTGTCTTTAGTGGTCCCTGTCTACATTCCCAATTTCATCTCAAATCACTCTTGCCCTTGTCTATTATGTTCTACTTACACTGATCTTCACTTCATTTACATGATCTCTATTCAGTTCCTTGAACACGTCAAAAATTTCCCCCATCTCAGGGCCTTTGCATATATGGTTCCCGATCCTGGAACACTTCCATTGGCTCTTTGCTAGACTGGCTTCTTCTCAAATTCCAACATCAGTTTATATACCACCTCCTCTGAGATTCCTTCCCTGGCTGCCGTATATAAGTTGTTTCCCATTATCCTCTGAAGTTGCACCCCGTGTCTCTTCTCTAGTGTGTATGACAATTTGTAATTATACATTTGGTTTTCTACTGTCAGTCTCTACCACTAAACTGTAAGTTTTAAAATTGCAAGAACTGTTTCTGTTTTAATTATCAATGTACACTTAGCTAATAGCGGGCACTCAAGAAACACTTACTGAATAAATGAAAGCCTGCACCAGCAAACACATGTCCAAATATTTCTACTGAATAGTTACACCTACTGAAAAGCTATTTATACTTCATTAGGTGGTTGGGAGGAAATGGTATGAAAAAAGGGTAGCAGTCTATTAACTCACCTCTCTTAGTGGGTCACGTAAGTAGCAATCAATAATTTTGTCATATTGGTGTTCTCGTTCATACATAAACTCACAAATTTGATAGCTAGAACATGAAAGGAAAAATTTCAGTGTACCAAATAGGCAAGTGATTATTAGCTTATTGTTTCAAGAAATTTTCTCAGGCACAGAGGCTGGTATTAAGAAAAACATAGTGAACATTATTTCTACTGTTAAATGAAGTTTTAGTATCTATGGGAAAAGTATCTGCCATTCCTCTAAACATAGGTTTAATGTGCTGCTGAATACTATGTTTATAAGAAACCTCAAAACTGAGTACAAAATAAATGTTAAAGCAACATGTGCCACAAAATAGTTAATATATTAGATATCAATACGAAGTTCTTCTGTTCAGAATTAAATATGTCAAGTGAAATATTCAAAACTAGATAAATAGTAATGTTGACATATTGCATTTTATTTGCTATGTGAAATTCTGCATTATTTATAACATATAAATAACTGTCAAAATCTATAAAATACCATTGAAAAATGTAAGTAAAAAAACTAAAATAATAGATCATAAGACTATTACTTCATTTTTACACTAAAACAAATGTACAAACACTTCAAATTTACTCACTGTTAATTTCTGCAAATTTTATTAATTTCTAGACTTAAAAGGCACAAACTTTCACTTAGATTTTTTGCTATTTGCATAACTTTTCTTAATTAAAAAAATGGCAATGCATCAATAAAATGGACTTATAGAAATGTAACTTAATAGTTGTTAACTAATATGTGACTTCAAAACAACTTACAATTCTGCTTTTTCTGCCATACGGATGAGCCGACTCTCTTCAAATTGAACTATGCCTCCAGCCTGCAGCAATTCTAAAAGGACCTGAGCATTTAAAATAAATGAGCAAATAGCTTTGGAATCTACTTTTATTTACCAGCTCTTTAAGAGTCCATTCAGCCACACAAACCATAATATTTTTCTTTTGTCCTATCACTTGCTGAAGTTTTGGCTTGGCTTTCACAGATATAATAGATTAGACTTCCATTATAATGTTGATCATATTGTATTTAAGTCTCATAAATAGATTAATTGCTCTTTTTCGAACATGGAAGGAATGCCACAGTGTTTGCAAATAAAGCCTTTTTAGAATACCTAACTGATCCTCCACTTAGCTAAAAATGTCCATATATATTCTTTCAAAAAGTGAATTTTTGTCTAGAGCATTTATATCTTACGGTTCTTATGGTTCTCTATGTCTTATGGTTAACAGGTAGTATCCATGTTTACATGTTATTTTTTCTAATGGAACATTGGTGTTTTTCAAAGTAGCATTATTCACAAGAGCCAAAGGGTGGAAACAACCCAAACGTCCAAAAATGGTTGAATGGAAAAACAAAATGTAGTATATTCACATAATGGAATATTATTCAGCCCTAAGAAGGAATGAAATTCTGACACATGCTGCAATATGGACAAACCTTAAACATATTATGTTAAGTAAAATGAGCCAGCCACACACACACACACACAAATACTGTGTGATTCCACTTATATGAAGTGCCTAAAGTAGTCAGTTCCCAGAGACAGAAAGTGGAATGCTGGTTGCCAGGGCTTGGGGAGGGGCAGTGGGGAGTTACTGTTTAATGGGCGCAGCGTTTCAGTTTGGGAAGATAAAGCGTTGGAGGTGGGTGGTGGGGATGGTCGCGCACCAATGGTAATATACTTAATGCCAATTAACTGTTTACTTAAAACGGTTACAATGACAAAGTTTATGATCCGTATGTCTTACCACAATAAAAAACAAACACTGTGGTTCATGTAAATAATTTTACCAAACTAAGTAGCTGAATAAAAAAGTGACTAGGATGTTGTGATAGATTCATCAGTATTTGTAAATAAACCTCACAGTACAATGGAATCATCCCATAGTCATTAGGGCAAAATGAGAAAGCTCTCTTTCTTAAGTTCCAGAGCCAGAGTAACAGGAGCCTTCTCAGAACACGCATTTAACAAAGCATTTTCCTAACACAGGAAATTGATTACTTTCAAGTTAAAAAAGAAAGGCAGACAAGAAATAAAATGTATCCAAACTTGACATTTCAGAACCCTAATTTAATCCATTTTGAATATTATTACAATGTACAGCTATGTAGAACTACAGCGTCAACTCCATCTGCTGGAATCCTCAGTCTGGAATAACGGGACAGAAATGCCACGGCTGGAGCCAGTCTACCAGTCCACTAGAACTGAGGGTTAAATTTTCAGGAATTTTGAAAGTCAGTTGTTAAACACAGATGGTGTTAAAAATTAAATGATATAAACTTGAAATTAGAGAAATTAAAAACAGAGGTGATTAGCCCCGGCTGGTGGAGCTCAGTGGATTGAGCGCGGGCTGGGAACCAAGGGGTCCTGGTTCGATTCCCAGTCGGGGCACATGCCTGGGTTGCAGGCCAGGTCCCCAGTGGGGGCCATGTAAGAGGCAACCATACATTGCTATTTCTCCCTCTCTTTCTCCCTCCCTTCTCCTCTCTCTAAAAATAAATAAATAAAATCTTAAAAAAATAAAATAAAATAAAAAATAAAAACAGAGGTGATTAATACTCAAAACTCACCACTTACTAATTATTTTACTATGTATGCGCTTGGGATTAGTTCTGTAACTCAGGCTGTGCGGGAACAGTGCATAAGGGTGCTTACTATGCATCTCTTCCTAACTCTGTGCTGAGTGACATGTTGGCAGGCTGAACACTGAGAGTACTGACACCATGGCAAATTCTGCAAATCAGGGCTTTTTACTTTTTAAAGGGTTGTAAGATGAACAGAGAAGAATATGTGACAGAGACCATAAGCAGCACACAAAGCCTAAATGATTTACTCTTTGGCTCTTTACAGAAAGAGTTTGCCAATCTTTGGTTAAGAAAGTGATAGAGAAAATTAAACTTAAAAGTGTGCATGCCATAGTCATTGCATTGTGAATATCACAAAAAATTAGGGAATTTTTTTTAGTATTCAAAAACTGTTATCTGATGCAGCAAAGGAGTCACTTCACTCACGAATGAGTGAAGTTCTGATGTGCTTTCATTGTTGCACTTTCATCTTACTTATTTACGTTAATGAAAATATCAACCAACATTCATATTAAAACTACACTTGAGGAGCCAGTTGTTAACTTTTATCAGCATTCCACTGAAAAACACTAAAAAATGTTGCATAAACAAGTATTGATATATAACAAATTGTACAAGGGAAACAGTGCTGGATTAGAAGGGAAAGAACTGGGTTCTAATTTTAGTTGTGACCTTGAGCAGTTTTCCATCCTTCTAAAGTGAATAGAAAAGAAGTCAGATCATCTCAAAGGGGACTCCCAGAAACAGAAAGTTACTATACGATGATTACTTTTCAAGGTTTGGCTTTTACACTTAGATTTTATTTTTATTTCTGTTTAATATAACAGAAATTTATATAAAAAGATTTTATCATTTTTTATAGCAACATCATATATAACATGGTCCACTTTTCCTGCCAGTAGAGAAACAGGGGCAAAATGAGGGGTCCACATTACTATTTGTATTCAATATAATTTAACAGATAACCAAATCTGAGCAGCTGTTCTCTTCCCTGAGATAGTCTTCAGCAGTCACTGGGCCACAGCTGTGCAGAGAAAGGGGTCACTTGCTATCCCATGTCCTTTATCTGAGTCTCAGCCTCCCAGCTGTGCACTATCACCATATAAAATCAGCAAAGCTGTAACAAAGTACTTCATTTTTATAGCTTATCTCAAAAAGACTGGTGGTCAATTTAAATGAGGTTGAGTCTTAGTGCTCAAATTATACTGGGTAAACTTTTAAAGAATCCTATTCTTAGAAGGGACCCCCCAAAAGTGACATAAGTAGAAAGAAGTAGTAATCAATAGTTAGCATGTCGCAGTGATTAGTGGGGAGACGGATGGATTCCAGTCTCCAGAAATGGTTAGCCCTTACGCAGCGGGGCCAGAGGGTGCTCCCAGACGCTGCGTGTCCTAACACTCAGTGTCCTGCAGTCTGTCCGGTTCAGGGCCACAGCAGCTAGGAGTGCTATCGGATTAATGACACTGGTGGAAAGCGGGACACAACAGGTGCCAACTGTTGCTGCACATGGAGAAGGATGAAGTATTCTCTTTGATATCATGTTGAATGCAATACAGGTCCAGTCTGCCTAAGAAGTTAGTGTAATATAAGGTCCATATATATGTACTTCTAACAGCCATCCACACTATTTTCGAGCTGCCACTATCTAGCTTGGTATTAGGGTTTGGCACAAATCATTTTCCCCTCATGCCTCATGAGTTCTAGCACAGAAGGGTACTTTCTGGCTTACTCTGTCTTCTTTCTCACTATTTAGCACAAGGAGTTCTAGTAGCTCATACCTGCTGTCTTTCAGAATGTCGGGAATCATCATCAGGACTACAGAGGAATTCAAGGACCTGGTCAAAGAAAAGATATTTTTTTTTTAATTGGATACCAGCATGTATGCTATCACATTATCCTTTCTATCTAAACAATTACTTCACACTTGGCCATAAAACAAATACCACAGGTATATGGTATCTTCCCAGCCTAGCACATGGCACAGGAGGTTAAGGCATGCTACTGTTTCATATGCACCTAATACACATTCCCTTACTGTTCAGAAACATGGCTAGAAGGCAGCAGCATCTTTATACCTTAAATTTAAGATCCCTGATACTATGGACCAAGGAAAGCATAAACTTTGGAGTCAGGCCACTTAAACTTGAATTCTAACCTTATCAATACCTAATAATAACACTTAATTTCTAATAATAATACTTATTAAGTATAATCTTGGATGAAGGACTTAACCTCTCCAGGCTTTAGTTTCCTCACCTGAAAAATTGGGTAACAACTAAATCAATTTCAGAACTATTAGGAGTACTGAGTTAATAAACACGTATAAAACTTTGGAACAGAGCCTGGCACTAGCAATAAATGCTAGTTATTATTAGCACCTATCTGCAGATAAAAAAGAAACAAAACTATTTTCATTGCCATGGGTGGATCCATAGAAGCTGTTTCAGTAATCTCTCCTCCAGATGATCAACATAATAGTCTTACTACCAGTAAGGTGAGTGATTCTTAAATTGGAAAATTCTTGAGCAAAGAAATCTAGGCAATTTGGAGCATCAGAATAATTGAGTGAACAGAATCTCCATAAACTAATCTTCACAAACCATATTCCTATGATATCAAGTTTCTAGGCAAAGTCAGACTATCCAGACACATCATTAAAAACAAACAAACACACTGAATTAGATCCGAAAAGAAACCAGAACAGGCTTCTCTCTGCTAAGACACTTACTTATCCAATGGCTATTACATTTAGAAACCATGTAACCCAGTGAACTTTTCTATGAACAGTAACAGAATACAAACAATTCTAGCTTTCATTGTTAAAGACACTCACCTGATCAAAGAGGGTTCTGTTGACAAACAAGGTATTGTCAGGCTTTGCAAGCTGCCGGGCAAGGAATGTAAAGAGACACCCTACTTGTGAGGGAGTAAAATCTGAGTTCTCTACCATAACCTGATGAACAAAAGAAACCATTTATTCAATATACCATCTGGTTTGACACACAAAATATACAATTAAGGGGGTGGGGGAGCATCATTACTGAAGACTCATCCACAAATCAATGAAGTGGATGAATTCTCCTTGTCTAAGAGCAGTTTCTTGAACAAATGGTTTTGCATAATGGGCTTTTTACATAGTTATCAAATCATAATCATTCCCCTGCTGTAAGTGAGCTTTCCTCTCCTGAATATGCATTGTGTGTAAGATGCTATGGTAGATGCCTTCAAGGGAGTTATAAATGAGAAAGCAAGGCGAGATGGATAAAAACCTTAAATAAAAGGTGTAATGTCATCAGCACTATTATAAAGAAACAAATGACTACAAAAGTACAGTGGGGAAAATTTGGCTTAAGTGGTTAGAGAAGGAATAGAAAATAAATAAGAAAAGTAGCTTTTGAACTAAACTTTCAAGCCCATGTTTAACCTGTGATGGGAAGAATGTCAGAAAGTGCAATACAGTCAGAGAGAACGGTCTGAGCAAAAGCAGGAACACAGTGAAATATGAGACTGTTCGGAGAAACTCTGTGTTCCATTAGAATGCAGCAGCATGCATGAGGAGGAAGGGGAAATTAGATTGAAAGAAAAGATTTGGCCTCAAATATCATTCTAAAAAAATCTAGAATTTATTCCATAGAAATCTGGGGAGCTACTAAAAGCATTCAAGCAGGACAATGATCGTGATCTGTACTGCGCGCAGGAAAACTATCCTGTCAGCAGTGTGCAGGGTAAAGTCACAGAAGGAAGAAATAGAGGGTTGATCAAATGCGTGCAACTGCAGAGGGCTGGGAGAAAGACAAAGGGGTTTGGACTAGGGCAGTGATAATGAAAAGGGAAGAAAGAAGAGGTGCAAAATACTCTGCAGAGAGGAGATAGTTGAGTATTCATATGGGTGGAAAGGTGTCGCTAAAGGAGAAATTAAAAAATGACAGATCTTGAGCCTGACAGGCAGGTAGGATAATGAAGCCATTAACAAAGAGCAGAGTGCTGTGGTTTGGGAAAGAAGGTCATGTACTGTTTTGTATTAGCTGAATTTATGGAGGCAACTGTACAACAAATTAAAGAATAGTCCCCTCTCTTGTCTACTGAAAAGTCCTAAGTCCCCTCCTTCCATACTCCATTCAAAAATAAAGTATAAGATTTTTCCTATTATGAAACATTCTCTTGGGGCCTAGCTTTTAGCCTAACTTTTCTTACTTTGCTGGCAGTGTATCTCTTTTTTCACTCTTCCTGCCTGTCCAGCAATCACAGCTTGATCAAAAACACAATTAATCATCACTAGAGTATATTTCAAGTTGTACTCTGTGTGTGTATCTAAATTCCGATTTCTAATATTCAAAGAGCTTTCAATAGCTTTAAAATGCTCAGTCATCGCTCCCTTTCAGTGTGCAGGTCATTTCCAAGGACACAACTGTTTGGGCCCATCTAGTGCTCCTCTGTTTCTAGCTCCTTCTTTTGCTCTATAAGTGTGAATTGCTTAAATGATTTCACTCATATGCAGGATATAAAACTGAAAGCAACAGATGAACAAACAACAAAAACAAACAAACAAAAACTCATAGACACAGACAACAATATGGTGGTACCAGAGGGAAGGGGAAGGCGGGGTAATAAAGGGTAAAGGGGGTCAAACAAGTGATGGAAGATGATCTGATTTTGGATGGTGGTCACACGATGCAATATGCAGATTTTTATGTATCATAGAAATGTACACCTGAAACCTATTATTAACCAGTGTCACCCTGATAAATTTAATAAAAAGGAAAAAACATGTCTGATCTTAGAAACACCTTTTGAGAAAACCATTCTAACTCACAACCAATTCCCTTGTCACACTTCAGCTAGTCGCCATCTGAAAAGGTAGCCAAGTGGCATTCTACAAACACTGGTTTCTCTCCATTTTCTCTCTATTAGGTATTGCAGACACCATGCTTACAAAATGTTCTGGACCATCTTGTACAAAGTCACAAATTAACACTTCTTCCCTCTCTGTCTGCAGCCATCCAGCACACATAATGAATGTTTTATGTTGGATGCTCATTCACCTGATCAGTGCATGTACTCCCACTTCCACTGGCTCCCTCAGAAGTACACTTTAACAAATCAGTGTCAATCTAACACAGGAAATGAGAAAATAATCTCAGAAGTTTATTCCTCATTGACCCAAGGTAAAAGCTATCAAAGCAATATACAAGAGTAGCAATTCACTAACAGTAATAGTTTAAGTACTTTACAGAACTTTATTTTCTTCATTTGGATCATTCTCCCAACTTAATATAATCTACATTTCAATTCCAATTCAATCAACTTTAAAACATTTCTTGAACATCTACTAAACTGCAGGCATTGTGTTTAACATGTTCCGGCCATGGTAAAACAATGCTAAAAAACAACCAATGGATCCATGAAGAAATCAAGAGGAAATCAAAAACTACCTTGAGACAAATGAAAATGAAAACATAACATTACAAATCTATGGGATACAGCACAGCAAAAGTCCCAAGAAGGAAGTTCACAGCAATACAGTCTACCTCCAAAAACAAGAAAAATCTCAAATAAATAATCTAATGTCACACCTAAAGAAACTAGAAAAAGAACAAAGCCCAAAGTTAGTAGAAATAATAAAAAAATAAAGAGCAGATGAAATAGAGACTAAAAAAATAAGACAAAATATTCAGTGAAACTACAAGCTAGTTCTTTGAAAAAATAAACAGAATTGGGAAATCTTTTTAGTTAAACTCATCAAGAAAAAAGAGAGGGCCCAAATAAATAAAATTAGAAATAAAAGTGGAGAAGTTACAACACATACTACAAAAATACAGAGGATCATTAAAGACTAACAAGAACAATTATATGCCAATAAATTAGACAACCTGGAAAAATGGATAAATTCCTAGAAAAATACAAACTTACAAACCTGAATTATGAAGAAATATAAAACATGAATACACTGAGTACTAGCAATGAAATTGAATCAGTAATCAAAAAACTCCCAACAAACAAAAGTCCAAGACAGCTTTACAGATGAAATCTACCAAATATTTAAATGAGAATCATTACCTATTTTTCTCAAATTATTCCAAAAAAAATCAAGGATGAAGATATACTTCCAAAGTCATTTTACAAGGCCAGCATTAACTTAACACCAAAACCAGGCAAGACATTACAAAAAAAATTACAGGCCAATATCCCCAATAAACACAGATATAAAAACCCTCAAAAAATATAAGCAAACCAAATGCAGCAATACATTATGATCATATACTATGATCAAATGAGATCTATTCCAGGGATGCAAGGATGATTCAACATCCACAAGTCAATCAATATCATACATCGCATTAATTTAAAAAAAGGGTAAAAATAACATCATTATGTTGAGGCGCACCCTGTATCTGATCCATGAATGCTGATTTGCAGGGAACTAGCCCACACCCATTTCTTGGCACAGTCAGAATGGGTGGGACGCCTCTGCACAGCGGAAGGCGACCATGGGCAGTCCATCCGCAAGTCTCACTCTGTGCCGGCTTGCTTTAGCACTCCTGAGAGTCAGAACAATTCTAATGGATTGTAAAATGTTGGAAGCTGGATCTTCTTGGCCATCCCCACACGTAAAAGGGTTAAGGAGAAGATTAGCCATTTAGCAAGCCAAGCCGCCTCAATGCTAAAAGCAAAGCAGTCTGTTAATTGACGAGAGAGGCCTGGGAGAAGTCATTACTAAAAATATTTTAAACCATTCTCCCTGAAATTCCAAAATTTATCATTCTTTTTTAGACCAGAGATATAGGAAAAGATTTTAATAGCTAGGAAATTTAGTGAATAGCCATAAATGTTAGTTAGAATTTATACTTCAGAAAGTTGTAGATAAGGACCATCTGTTGCTTAGGATTCTAAGGACAATGACACATGCTTATACTTCAAAGAACAGCTAATTGGGTTAGAAGTACCTTGATTTAGATGACATCTCTCTCTTTCAAATTTCCTAAGCACAAAGACTTACCTCTACATATATTTCTAATTACTAATTTAGAGTTATCTAGGACCTAAGAAAATACATATGTCTAGCCAATTATTAGTGCTTAAAATAGTTAATGCTGATATTATTTCTAGCTGTTTGATAATAATTCCTTATCAGAATACCCATTTTTTTAACATGAGTAGAATTTGTAGCCTTTTTAATCACTCAACGTGTCATTTCTTGGTGAATTATGACGTGCAGCTGTTCTTTGCTAATCATGAAAGATTATGTGTCTGCCTTGATCACTACTGTTGTAAAAAATGCCTTTTCTTTAAATAAAGATGATTCCTTTGTTTGAGAGAGTCAGTCAGTTTGAGGTCGAGAGACTGGCAAGAAAGCTGGTCTCTCAGAGTCAATAAACTGGCCTAAGACACCAAAGAAAAAGAGTGTCGGACTTGTTCATTCCGCCTTACCATCACCCTCCTTCGGGGTAACCAGAGAAGTGTGGAGGCCGGACCTCCGCACCATTATCTCAATAGATGCAGGTAAAGCATTTGAAAAAATTCAATATCCATTTATGATAAAAAGTCTCAACCAAGTGGGTATAGCCGGGACATACTTCAACATAATTACAGACATGACAGACCCACCACTAACATCATCTCATTTGTTAAAAGCTGAAAGCTTTCCCTCTAAGATGAGGAACAAGATGAGTTGCCCACTCTTGCTACTTTTATTCAACATAGTACTGTAAGTCCTAGCCACAGCAACAAGGCAAGAAAAAAAAGGCATTGAAATTGGAAAGGAAGAAGTAACACTGTCACTATTTGCAGATGACATGATACCATATGTAGAAAATCCTAAAGACTTCACCAAAAAAACGATCAAAACTAATAAATAAATTCAGTTAAGTTGCAGGATAAAAAAATTAATATAGAGAAATCCGTTGCATTTATATACACTAATAATAAAATATCAGAAAAAATTTTCAAATTATCCTATTTACAATTGCATCAAAAGGAAAAAATACCTAGAAATAAATTTACCCAAGGAGATGAAAGACCAGTACTCTGAAAACAATAAGACACTGATGAAAGAAAGTGAAGACAACACAAATGGACTGGAAGAATTAATATTGTTAAAATGTCCATTCTACCCAAAGCAATACACAATCCCTATCAAAATTCTAAATGCATTTTCACAGAATTAGAACAAGTAATCCTAAAATTTATTTGGAAACATAAAAGACCCTAAACAGCCAAAGCAATCTTGAGAAAGAAGGGTAAAGCTGGAGGTATCATGTTTTTTATTTCAGAACATACTACAAGGTTATAGGAATCAAACATTACGGTACTGGCACAAAAAAACAGACATATAGATCAATGGAACAGAATAGAGAGACAAATAAAATCATATTTATATGGTCAATTAATCTGCAACAAGGAAACAAGAATATACAATGGAGAAAATATAGTTCCTTCAGTAAATGGTGTTGGGAAAACTGGACAGCTACATGCAAAAGGATGAAACTGGGCCATACATAAAAAAATAAACTCAAAGACTAATGTAAGACCTAAAATCATAAAACTCCTTGAAGAAAACATAGGCAGTAAACTCTTTGACACCAGTCTTGGCAATATTTCTTTAGATATCTCATCTCAGGTAAGAACAACAAAAGCAAAAATGAACAAATGAGACTACGTCAAACTAAAAAGCTTTTGCATAACAAGGAACCATCAACAAAATGAAAGGCAATCTATGAGTAGAAGATATTTGTGAATGATATATTTAATAAGGGGTTTAAATCCAAAATATATAAACAATTCATATAACTCAGTATCAAAAAGGCAAACAATCATATACTAAAAAGTCAGGGCAGAAGACATGAACAGACATTTTTCCAAAGAAGACACACTGATAATTCATACAACAGGTACATGAAAAGTTGTTCAACATCATAAGCATTGGGGAAATGATAACCAAAACCACAATGAAATACTACTTCACACCTAATGGAACAGCTATTTTCAAAAAGACAAGAAACGACAAGTGTTGGCGAGATGTGAAGAAAAGGGAACACTAAGGCACTGTTGGTGGGAGTGTAAAATGGTGCAGCCACCAGGAGAAACAGTATGGAGGGGTCTCAGAAAATTAAAAATGAAACTATCATGCAATCCATCAACTCCACTTCTGGGTATTTATCCTAAGAAAACAAAACCCCAAATTTGAAAAAGATATGTGCACCACATGTGCACTGCAGCATGATTTACAATAGCCCAGATATGGAAGCAACCCTAAGTTTCCATCTATGGATAAACAGACACAGAAACTGGTTTATTTACATACAATGGAATATTACTCAGCCATAAAAAGAACAAAATCTTGCCATTTGTGACAACATAGGTAGACCTAGGGAGTATTATGGTAAGTGAAATAAGTCATAGAGAGAAAGACAAATACCATATGATTTCACTTATAGGTGGAATTTATTAAAACAAACCAACAAACAAAACAAAACAGAAACAGACTATTAGATACAGAGAACAGATGATTGCTAGCAGAAAGGAGTTTGGGGAGTGAAGGGAACAGGCAAAATAGATGAAGGGGATGAGGAGGTATAAACTTCTAGTTATAAAATAAATAAGTCATGAGGATGTAAAGTACAGTACAGGTAATACAGTCAATAATACTGTAATAACTTTATGACAGATGGTAACTAGATGTATCATGGTGATCATTTTCTATTGTAAAAAATACTGAGTCACTAAGTTGTACACCTGAAACTAATATAATATTGTATGTCAACTATAATTAAATTACAAAAAAATCCAAACCCTCACAGTTTCTACCTACAAGATGCTCAAGTCCAGGTAGAAAAATATATGTACATGTAAACAATTACCATGCAATGTTCCAAGTGTAGCATAAAATGTTGTATGAACACAGAGAAGGGGCAACTAATCAAACTGGAAATGGGGAGAGGAGTCTAAGAGTTTCTCATGCATGATATATGAGTTATGAATTAGAAAATTGTTAAGAATTTTCCAGGAAGAGAAAGGGAAGGAAAAAGCAAGACGGGATGAAATAAAGAACATTGGCCATAAAGATAACACAAACATTCAGTGAATTCCAGTAATTTAATATGGTTGAGAAGTTCATAATACAATGGGGAAGGGCAGCAAGAGAGGGGAGCAGTTATGGAGTAGTAGTCAGGGACCAAAACATATAGAAGGATCTTGAATGTCATATTAAAAAGTTTAGATGGATATGGTAGAAAGCAGTACTTGTTCTCCAACATCTGTTCTTCCCTCTTGACTTAGAAAAAGCACTCCTTATTTAGTTAAACACATAGTCACCCACAATACAGAGTACATTTCTCAGTCTCTCTTAGCAGCTAAGGGGTCATATATTTAAGTTCTGATCAACATGATGTAAGGAGAATTGTAGTGCACAACTTATAAGAAATTTCCTTAAAGAGAAGGAAGACTATCTTCATCTCTTTCTAGAGATGATGGCTGGAACCTGGGCAGCCATTTTGGCCAAAAGCGGAAACCATGTACTAAAAATAACAACAGTAAGAAAAGAAGCAGTCTGCATCCCTGATAAGTTTGTAAAGCTTATGTACTGGATCTGGTTGCCTACCTCCAAACTTATATGAAAAAAAAAAAATCCCATCAAAATAAACTGTTGTTATTTAAATTTTGTCTCATAACAGAACTTACTTACGCCTGACCCAATGGGGAGCCATAGAAGAATATTAGGCAGAGGAAAGGCAAGATCACAGATCAGAGAAGGACAAGATTAGGTATAGAGACCATTTAGGGAGGTATTTTGGAAATTCAGATAAAATCTCCATACTAGCCACCTGGTTCAAACTGGCATTTTGGGGAGCTTAGCAATCTTAGTCTCCCATTCATCACTGCCTATCTTACAAGGTCAATAAGTAGCTCAAATGACATAATGTATAAAAATGTGCTTTGAAAATTATAAAGAACAATTTATACAAAGAACTATTACAAATGTAATTCATTAATGTTATGCACAACTAGAGAACATTTTCATACTGATCTGTTGTCCAAAATAATCTAAAAGTCACTATGAGGAATAAATCTCTATTTTACAGACAAATGAACAGGATGAAAATTCTAGGCTTTCAATTACAAGAAGAAACTGGCCTGGTTAAAGCTGTACAGATGGAAAGGAAAAGAATCTGTCTCTGCACTCATTCATTAGCAACAGCATGCATCTCAGAATAGCTTTGGGTGAATCTAGTTAGATTTAGACTGGAATGATCATGTCTGTGCCCTCAAACTGTTCTTAAGTATTACCTATCATCTCAGCATCACGGTAAAACTATGGCACTACCTTCAACACAGTGATGTTGGCATGAAACAAAAGGAAATTACTCACATTATTTATTTTCCCAAAGCACTCTCAAGTCACTTCCTATTATTGCATGTAATCATACTAACATAGCAATTATCACAATATTCATTTTTTAAGAGTGGTACTCTGTATCCTAATATATAGTCTAAAGCAGAGATATATTAATTTTTTTGAATGATTAGTATTTCATCCAGCTTTTGAAGGCAAAGACATAATAAAATTTTAAAACGATTGCAACATATCGCTTCATTAAACAAGATTATTTTAGAACTTAGTATAAAACAATCCAATTTTCTTAATAAAAACATCAACACGAAGGCATGTATTCTTTGAATACTTACTTTCAACAATATATCCACAATACGCTGTTGGTATTCTACAGCTTGCTTGTCATTCTTAAAATCTTCAAAAGTCTAGAAGGGAGAAGTTTTTAAAAATAATTACTATTTGCAAATTTTAGATGGCAACAGGATATTAAATTCTTAATAACAGGTACATTCTCAAATAAGATAAACATTCTTCATCAAGTTTTTCCTTATATACCTTTGATAATAATATATTTTTAGTGAGTTAAGTAGGAAGATATAGCATTTAACATTGCATGGTATTCTGAGACTTTAAAATAGACAGTAAAGTATAAAAATATAGTGATTATCATACACCCAACGCATGATTTGAGAAAGGCAGAGGTTATAGGCAGTGAAAAAGAACGAACATGGGTGTCAAGGGTCGACTTGTGGAAAGGCTCTGAGAACAATGACACGTGTCTCACACTGCCAGCCACCACCCCACTCAGGAGACGCAGTTCATCCACTGTCATGAAAAATAACTGTCATGACAACTAAGAAAAAAGTCATGTTCAAAGATATTTATAAAAAATTGTTATAGCAAAACTGTCATAATGTTAAAATACTCAAGCCTACATACAAGGAATAAGTATCCTATTTTCAAAACACTGCCAAGTATAGCACTTATTATTTTACGTCTCTGCTTAAGTACAGCCAAATGTATTTTGAGTAGAACATGCACCAAAGTAAATGACGGCACTTGATTCTGAAAATACCTAGTACCTAGAGGATGTGTATATGAAGGAACTGAAATTATATGCACTCAAAAAGTTTAAGTAAAGCTATTTATTGAATATTAAGAATGATGAAAGATTTGAAAATCTTTCCTATGGTTTTCACTTAGCACATTTGGCTCTTGAAATGTTTAAATTCACATAGCAATAATTTACTGCTTAGTTTCCTGAAACAAGAAAATAGATTCCATATTGTGCCAATAGAGGGAAAAAAAAAGGGGAAGGAATTTCACAGCCATGAACTTTCAGTATTACATCAGAGTTACAGTCAGACCAGAACACTTGCTGTTCTTCCACTGAACTTCCCCAGCTTCACCAAAGCACCTCTGGCTCATGCTGGTCTGTTGGCATGCCCTTCCGTCCTTTCCCTTGTCTGACACACCATAAGCACTTCAAAGACATTACTGATTTGTCTAGTTAGTTACAGAAAAAATAAAATTGTTTTTTAAAAATATTTTTCCTCAACTAGACTGCTTTGCTGCCACTTAGTTGAGAAATGCTAAAATGATCCAGTTATCAATACTGTAGGAACTCCTATTCTGGAAAGCTCAAACAGGAAATACTATGATGTTCAAGTGGGTTAAACATGATCCTTCCTAAAGACAGAAAAATGGACAGAAAGTCTCTCAGGTCTCCCTTCGGGTTTATGAGAACAACAAACATGCACACACTCACACACACACACATCCCCCCACCCCAGCCTGCCAAAGTGAGACTCTGCAGGCATGACTGGAAGTTATGTACTATCTGCTAATACAAGTTCTATCAGCTAAAACACAAAACCGTGGAGGTTTTCACATATTCTATCCTACTGCCTAGAATATTTTCCCCTAACCTTAACCCGACTAGCTTCTACTAATCCTTTGAGTCTCAGCATGGACAGTATTTTATCCAGGAAACTCCCTAAACCTCCATTAGATTTCCCTCTTAAGTGTTTCCACAGCATGTCCAATGGCATGTATTATTACACTGTGCTGTAATTACTTATAGACAAGTCTGGATCCTCTCCCTCCATAAGGTAAGGGTTTATATCCTATGGGCCCAGGGTGTACCCCTAGTTAGTATAGTATGTGTGATATACGAGGCACTCAAATATTTGTCAAGCAAATGAGATTGTATTGCAGCCTCACTATCAATCCTAATGTCATAATTCAGACATTGGCATAATTCCAAATGATCTGCAGTGACACCACAGCCCTTATAAAATGAAAATTAGGTAAAATTCCTTGTTGTTCTCTACCACTCTTTCCAAGGCCCCTACCCCACATTTCCTGTGTTTTCTACCCCCTACAGGACAAGCACCAAGTTCCCTGGTGTTTTCTGGATGTTTAAAATCTCCTAAACCAACTAGATGACTTCCACTTCTAAGTGTCTTTTTCCTTCTTCCCATGCAATTAAATTTACTACTTCTGAAGTCGGCTTTTCAGATTAAACTAATTCCAAGTATGACATAATCGGGATGTTAATTTTCTCATGCGCACTTACTTTTTTATTTAAGAGTTTATTATATTATTCAACTTACAAAAATACTCCATACTCGTTACAGAAATTTGCCCCATCTTGCAGAGGTAATCACTCTTAAGATTCAGATGTACCAGTATTCGTTTTCCAAATATTGTGCATATACAATATTTGTGTCTTCCTTATGATTTTCTTTGAATATTGTGCATACACAATATTTGTGTTTTATACATTTGTGAGCCCGATGCTTCACTAAACATAATATAATCATTGTCTGTGTTATCAAAAGCTTTTAAAAAACAACTACAATAGTATTTGTTGGAAAGATATGATATGTTTTACATACTATTTCTCTGGGGACATTTTCACAGAAAACCCAGCTTATCCAAATCCATCTTTAATTAAACACACACGAGGATACTTTCCTCAGCAGGAAACATCCATGTTCCATCCCAGTGATCACCACCACCACACATCCTTTAGGGCCTTCTTCCATATTTAGCATGTCAACTAATACAATGCATGAAATCAAAGGCGTACCACATTTAACCCCACTTTCTCCAACTTCTTGATAAGAATGTGTTAGAAAGAGATGAAAGCAAGACAGAGAAGAGAGAAGGAGGGAGGAGAGGGAGGTGTAGGAGGAGGAGGGAATGAAGGGAAAGAAGAGGGGGAAAGGAAGGAAGGGAGATAAAGAATTAGAAAATATTGAGTGGCACCACAAAGTTAAACATAAATAGTATCTGTATAAGAATTATTATTTGTCTTCCTTTTAAAAAATATTATCACTCTGGCTTTTAAAACACTTTAAAAATCATGTTATCTCTTACCAGTGCCAATACATTTAGAAATTCTCTTGTGTCGAAATGTAGCAAAGTCCGAACATAGGGATAGATTTCTTCCTCAGGGGAAGCTTCTGCTGAATGCAGGCGAATTAGAAATTCAAAAACCTGCCAAGTTGAAAAATAAAAGTTGATTATTTTCTCACCTTGCAAAGTGTTTTGCTGAAGCATTGATTCCCATTTGGATAAAACAGAGGCAGGATGAATTTACTTTAAAGTATCACTATTTTATAGCTTCTACAACCTCTCTCAGCCATAATTATTGGCTTCAGTGATGGCATGTAGGCTCTTTCCTATTACAGCTAAAAGATTGCTCTGCCCCGTGTGTAACTCTCAATACAGTTTGTCCTCAGTGCACCTTAACAAGAGGCGTAGATGGTAAAAATGCTGTGAAAAGAGCACCAACCTGGTTTTTAACCAATGGAACAAGATCTTCAGGGATGTCACCAAGAGGATAGGCACGACCTGCTAGACAACAGCTGGAAGAAAAGAACAGATCTGGTCAGATCTGTTAACTTCCTGGTTAACACATTGTTTCTCAAACCCAAGATACTAGTTCGATTTTTAAGTAGGCTCAGTTTTTGTCAGTTAACCCAGGTCTAGCTCAAACCCAGATCAAGATGATAGCCAGTTCAGAGAATATGGGTGACAAGGGTGGTGGTGAAGTAACACATCTGTGACTAAGTCACATTTCTTATTTCTTAAAGAAAAACCCAAGCCACACTAAAGGAGCAAGAAGGAATAAGAAGAGACTGTCTAAAAGTCACATACCCAGCATCTACCAAAAAACGCATGGCACCATTAAACTAGGGTTTACCTATTGAAAGCCTGATGTTCTCAGAGCCTTTCTGATCAGTGGCTCTAAGAATGGTGATTATAGATGGGGAATTAGCTAGGCTAAAAATGTCTGGGAAGTGTCTGCAATCAGACAAGCCTTCAGGAAGACTTAGAATCTCACGAGAAATTAATTGTACAGTTTTACCTCCAAATCAGAACTTCCTTGTGGCTAATGACTTGCCTTGTGGGCTGAACTACAAAAACGCCTTCTGAATATGCCCTCATTTTTTTCTGAATCTTTTTTTGGTGGAGTGGAGGTGTGTGAATTTTAAACCTCTTTTAACTAGTCATCAGTTTTGAGTGTTATATTAGAGTCAGCTGGATACCAGCGTATTCTAAGAAGTTTAAAGTAAGAAATAGTCTCAAATTTAACTCTGACACTAGGTAGAAGCTACGCTAATGCTCTGGCAGGTTCAGCCACCTGGGTGCCTGCCTGCCGGCCACTCTTGCAGCCAGTTATCTGCCTAAGAGTTCTATCAGGGCACAGTTCTGAGCCTGCATAGTCCATGGCAAAGCACTCTGTTCCAGGAGCAGTTTTACTACTGTCACTAACTTTTTCATGACTGAAAGCTCTTGCCCTGATATATAATATAGACTACACACAACCCACAGAGCTGCTGGTAGTAAAAGTAAAGTGTCTACACCATGGTTTCTCAACCTCAGGCCTACTGATACTTTGAGGGAGATAATTCTTTGTTGTGGGGACTACCCTGTACTCTGCAGATGTTCAGCAGCGTCCCTGGGCTCTCCCCAGCCCCAGCTGTGACACACAAAAATGTCTCTAGCCATTGCCAAATGACTCGCAGAGTACATGGGGGGACAAACTCAGCCACGGCCGAGAAGCACTGCTCTACGGGAAAGAACAACGAGAAATGAAAAGCACTACAGAGGTAAGAGATGACAGTGCCTCTAAGAGCACAGGGGGGAAGGGCAGGAGTGTAACAGAGACAAACAGATAAAACATCTCTTACCTAATATATACAAGAAGCTTGTTGCCCATAACAACTTGCTCATCTAAAATAGAAAAAGTATCTTCAGCAATTCTCTCTCAAAATCTCTTCAGAAATATAATTATGATGTGGAAATAAACAAATAAAATTGAGCATTTAAGGTAAAGTAAGTATATCCCCAAGTAACAGAAAACTGAGACAAGACCACTTTAATTATTATTTTTAGAATTCCCATTAGATTATTTTCATAGACACAAAAATCGATGAGTCATTCAGTGGTACATGAAGAAGAAATTGATCTGAGGGTAGAGATCTATGTTGCTGGCTCAACCAATAGCTTGAGGCTTGGGGAATGTGTAGAGCAGGAGATGAGTTGACCAATAATAGATCATGACCAATTAATTAATATTAAGGCATAACTATAGAGGCTTCTCATTTGTAACAGGGCTCTTACCACCTACAGTGCTCCAGGCCCGAGAGGACCATTGTACACACGTGCTTAAGTGATCTTTGTGACCCTTCGTATTCTGAGATAGGTCTAAAACGTAAGACTCTGCCATCTAGTAATAGAAACCTATTTCTCGGTTACAAGGAATTAGAAATATAATTAGAGCAAATTTTACGCCAAGCAGTCATGAGCAACAGAAGGGAGTAGAAGTACCAACAGTGGGTGAAGCATCAGTAGCTCATGTTGTGTGCAGATCATGGGAATTTGTGGTTAGCAATAATGATGAGCTGGGGTTTCTATTTTTTTTTTTTAAAGATTTTATTTATTTTCAGAGAGAGGAGAAGGGAGAGAGAAAGAGCAATGTATGGTTGCCTCTCACATGGCCCTCGTTGGGGACCTGGCCCGCAACCCAGGCATGTGCCCCCACTGGGAATCGAACCGGGACCCTCTGGTTCCCAGCCTGCGCTCAATCCACTGAGCTACACCAGCCAGGCGGGTTTCTATTTTTGATATACGAATATGGGACATAATGCAAGTGTACATCTCTTATTTAATTAGTAATCTTTTATAAATACTACAAATCTGTATTGTTATGAGTACGAATAAACTTAAATTGCTCAAAAGTAAATGAATAATCATATCCTGCTTCAATTCAAAATGTTTCTTAAATTAATAAACTTTATTTTTAGATAAGTTTAAATCAAGTGTACAACAAAAAAATGAGAGAGAGGTACAAAGACCCCCACACACCCCCGTTCACACCCGCATGCCACAGTCACACCCACTGCCAACACCCCGCAGCGGAGCAGTGCATTTCTTACTATCAATGAACTGCACTGACATGTCATTACCACCTAAGTCCATCGTTTACGTTAGGGTTCAGTCTTAGTGGTGTACATTCTATAAGCTTTGAGAAACGTATGATGACATGTATCCACTATTACAGTATCATACTGAACAGTTTCATGGCCCTAAAAATCCAGTGCTCTGCCTGCTCATCCCTCCCTCCTCACTAACGCCTAGCAAGCACTGATCCTTCTACTGTCTCCACGTTTCGCCTTTTCCTCAATATCATATAACTAGAATTATAGTCTTTAGCCTTTTCAGATTGTCTTCTTTCACTTAGGAATATGCATATGTTTCCTCCATGTCTTTTCATGGCTTGATAGCTCATTTCTTTTTAGTGCTGAATAATATTCCATTGTCTGGATATACCACAGTTTATTCATCCACTCATCTCCTAACAAGCATCTTGGCTGCTTGCAAATTTTGTTAATTATGAAGAAAGCTGCTATAAACATCTGTGTCCAGGTTTTTGTGTGGACATATGTTTATAAATCATTTGGGTAAATACCAAAGAGAGCAACTGCTGGATCATATGGTAAGAGTAAGTTTAGTTTTGTAAGAAGTCACCAAACTGTCTTCCCCAGTGACCAAACCATTCTGCATTCTCATCAGCAATAAGTGAGGATTTCTGTTGCACCACATCGCGGTCAGCATTCGGTGTTGTCAATGAGCAGACTTTGGCTGTTCTAATAGGTGTGTGTGTACTGGATTACATCATTGTTTCAACTTGTAATTCCTTAATGGTGTGTTAACTTCTTCATATTCTTAGCTTCTTTTCTCTAGTTCCCCAGAGAGAGTGCTGATTTTCCCATGCGATTCCCCCGCTGCTGCTGCGCTTGCCACACACACTGCACTCAATCCAACGCTAAAAGCCACAAGTGATGGTGATATATTTGTACACCTCCCGGTCTCCACTTCTCTAAGCCCCTGAACTCTGCATGAGAGCCTGAAATGAACTTACTCTATACAAACAACACAGTCTTCAGGACATTTGTCAAAAACAATCAGGTCAGTTGTTCAACTTTACAGGTGCCACAGGCAGTGCCACCAGAAGGGACTAAAGAGAGACTCACAAAAAAACTTAAAAGGAGAATGAGAGGGCTGCAGGGGGCATCAAAAACCCCAACGCATTTTTGAAATTCTAGAAGGGCATGTGCACGTACAGGGCTGTGCGTGTACAGGGCCTTGCATGTATGTGCCCAGGAAAGACAAAAAAAAGCCCTAATCTATAACCTATGGCTGACTTTGAGGCTCTGCACAAGCAGGAAGCAAGTGAAGGCTAAGGCAGAACTATAAACTGCCTGCAGAAGCATTTAAAATTCCAAAATAAAACAAAGCAAAAACTGATAAAGAAATGGACAATTCAATATTTGGAGGCACTGATACTCCACTATCAATAATGGGTAGAAAAATCAGCAGATGAACAAGAAATAGAAGCCTTGAACAGAACTAGCCAACAAGACCTAACAAACATCTACAGAACACTCTAATCAACAGTAAAATACATTCAACATATTTTCAAGAGCACATGGAACATTCTTCAGAATAGACCATATGTTGAGGCTATAAAACAAATTTCAATAAATTTAAAAAGACAGAAGTTATACAAAGTATGTTCTCTGACCATGATGGAATGAAATTAGAAATCAGCATCAGAAGAAAAAGTGAGAATTCACAAGTATGTGGATATTAAATGATACCAACACATTAGATAACATAGGTGGAATGTTACCAAATTGACTCAAGAAGGAATAGATAATCTGTATTTACATAACAAGTAGAGACCAAATTAGTCATTTTAATACTTCCAACAAAGAATATCCCCACATGGCTTTATTAATGAATTCTACCAAACACTGAAAGAATTAACACCAATCCTTCACAAACTCTTCCAAAACAACTTCCAACTCATTATATGAGGCGGGTATACCAAGATATCAAGTATACTTGATAATAAGACCAGAAAAAAATATGAAAAGAAAATAAAACAATAGAACAGTATCCTTTATGAATGTGGACATAAAAATACTCAAAAGAAAATATTAGCAAACTCAATATGAGCAACATGTATTATATATATACCTTGACCAAGTGGGGTTATCCCAAGAATGCAAGATTGGCTTAACATACAAAAATCAACTTATCTTATAGAACATATCAATAAGGAGTATATTGATAAAGGACAAAACCTACAAGATTATCCTAGTAGATGCAGAAAAAGCACTTCATAAAATCCAACTCTTTCATGTTAAAAACACTCAGTAAACTAGGAATAGAAGGACACTACCTCAAACTGATAAGGCCATCTCTGAAAAACCCACACTTAACATCATGTTTAATGGTGAAAAACCAAATGCTTTCTTTCTCCCTTAGGTCAGGAAAAAGATAAAGATGTTCACTCTTGCTATTTCTGTTCAACACTGTTCTGGAAATTCTAGAGAGGCCAATTAGTGAAGAAATAAATAATAAAAGAAATGCATATGAGAAAGGAAGAAGTAAAACTATCTCTATAGATGACATGATTCTATAGATTTAGAAAATTCTAAAAACTCCATTAAAAATTAGAATAAATGAATTCAGCAAGAATGCAGGACATAAGATTGATATACAAACATCGATTTTATTTTTATACATTATCAATAAACATTCCAAAACTGAAATTAAAAGCCATTTATAATAGCATCAAAATAAATAAAATGCTTAGAAATAGATTCAACAAAAAAAGTATATGACTTGTCCACTGAAAACTGCAAGACATCATTGAAAGAAATTAAAACAAGACCTAAACAAATGAAAAGACACCCTGTGTTCATTGACAGGAAAACTTAATAATGTTAAAATAGCAATACTCTCCGAATTCATCCATCCATTCAAAGCAATCCTTATCAAAATTCCAGCTGCCTTTCTGCATTTTGAGAAAACAAACTAATTTTAGAAGAACAAAACAGATGGAGAAACATACCATACTCATAATTAGAGGGCTCAGTAGTGTTAAGATGGCAATCCTCCCCAAATTAATCTATAGAGTCAATGCAATCCCAAACAAATTCTAATAAACTTTTTAAAATAACTAATGAGCTGATTTTAAATTTCACACTAGCTAAGCTAATGTTGAAAAAGAAAAACTAAGTTGGAGAAGTTAAGGCACCTGACTTTAAGACTCATTCTTAAGCTACAATAATTAAGATATTATATTATTGGCATAAATATAAACATATAGATCAACAGAATATAACAGAGAACACAAAAACAGAACCACACTTACATGGTCAATTGATTTAAAAAAATCTATTTTGTTAATAATTTTTGACAAAACAGTGTCAAAGTAATTCAATGGAAACAAGATAATCTTTTCAAAAAGTGGTAAAGAAACAAATGATAGCTCTGAGGAAAAAAAATCCTTGAACCTGATTTCACATCATGTATGAAAAATAACCCAAAATGGATTACAGACCTAAATGCAAGTACTAAACCTACCAAAGTTCTAGAAGAAATAAACAGAAGAAAATATTTATGACACTGAATTGGACAAAGGTTTCTTAAACAGAACACCAAAAGGCTAAACTACATAAGAAAAAATGAACAAGAGGGACTTTATAAAGATTAAAAACTTTTGTTCTTTGAAAAACATGGTTAAGGAAACAAAAAGGTAAACTATAGACTGGGAGAAAATCTTGGCCAAACATATTCTGGAAAAGAGCTTGTATCCAGACTACATAAAGAACTTTATAGGTTCTGGTGGGAGTTCACTCACTTGGAACTCTTGAAACTCAATAATATGAAGTTAAATAATGCCTGGACCGTACCCCTCAAAAAAGTGCTGAAGACTTAGAAAGACAATTCACTAAAGAAGTTATGTGAATGGGCAATAGCCCATGAAAGCATGCTCAACATCACTATCAGGGAAATAAAAGTGAAAGTCACAATGAGATACCATACAGCCAGTAGAGTTGCTAAAATTTTTAAGAGACTTAAAAAGATTGACAGTAGTGGCCCTGGCTAGGTAGCTCAGCTGGTTGGAGCATCATCCTGATGTGCCAAAGTTGCAGGTTTGATCTCTGGTCAGGGCACATACAAGAAGCAACCAACATATGCATAGATAAGTGGAATAACAAATCAATGTTTCTCTCTCATCAATAAGTAAAAATTTAAAAAAGACTATATCAAGTGTTTGCACAAATATAGAGCAACCCATACATGGAATTCTCATATATTGATGATAGGAATGAAAAATGGCACAGCCATTTCAACAAACTATATAGCGGCACCTTAGAAAGTAAAACATAATTTACCATAAAATCCATCCATTCCAATCCTAGGTAGCTGCCCCCCAAAATGAATGTATATGCCCATGTAAAAATTTATTCCTAGCTAGGGATCAGTGATGGGGAATAGGGCAACATACAGGAAACCTGTGGTGATGAAACTGTTCCATATCTTGATTTTATCTGTGTGAATATCTGGTTGTGATACTGCGCTTTAGTTTGGTAAAATGTTAAATCATTGCAGAAAATGAATAAAGAGTAAATAGGTTCTATTGTGTTATTTCTTACAACTGCATGTGAATCTCTAATTTCCTTACAATAAAAAGTTTAATTAACAACAAAATTCATCATAAATGTTGTAGCATTACTTATAATAGCTCCAAACTGGAAGCAACTCAAATGCCCATCAACTGGTAAATGGATAAAGAAATGATGGTATTCCAATTCATGAACTACCATTTAGCAGTAAACGGGAATGACATGTTAATACATGCTACAACATGGATGAATCTCCAAAACATGCTAAATGCTAGAAACAGAACATGAAAGATTACATACACTATGATTCCAGTTATATGACATGTGTGACAGAAAGTAACTGGTGATTGTCTGAAGGTAGGACTGTCAGCTAAGGATAGCACACACAGGGGAGGAGGAAACTTTTTAGTGTGAAGGAACTATGTGCACAGTTACTTCCATAATTTAATTGTGGTGGTGGTTACACAATTATACACAATTACCAAACTTTACACTGCATGCATAAAATTGGTGAATTTTATGATATTCACCAATATAAGTAATACCTTAAAAATATTTTAAAAAGAGAAAAAATTAAGGCTTAGAAAATACCTGTTAGAGTCTTTCCTGCATTCAGAGGAGGAGCAATGACTTTGAAAAGTTTCTGCATGAAATGAAACAGGAAAACAATCACCATCATTTTTTAAAAAGATATTTTTAAAAAGATAATAATCTTATGCTATGAATCAACTTTCCCTGATTGAATTAGTCATACGCTGTTAAGATTAAACATGAAGACTTTTTAAAAAATTTATTTTATTGATTATGCTATTACAGTTGTCCCATTTCCCCCCCTTTATTCCCCTCCACCCTGCACACCCACTCCCACCCACATTCCCCTGCCTTTAGGTCATGTCCATGGGTCATACATGTAAGTTCTTCGGTGTCTACATTCCCTATACTATTCTTAACCTCCCCCTGTCTGTTTTCTACCTACCATTTATGCTACTTATTTTCTGTACTTTTTCCCCCCTCTCTCCTCCTCCTATTCCCCTGTTGATAACCCTCCATGTGATCTCCATTTCTGTGGTTCTGTTCCTGTTCTAGTTGTTTGCTTAGTTTGCTTTTGCTTTTGTTTTAGGTATGGTTGTTAACAACTGTGAGTTTGCTACCATTTTACTGTTTGTATTTTTTATTTTCTTTTTCTTAGATAAATCCCTTTAACATTTCATATAATAAGGGCTTGGTGGTGATGAACCTGAACTTGACCTTATCTCAGAAGCACTTTATCTGCCCTTCCATTCTAAATGAAAGTTCTGCTGGAGAGAGTAATCTTGGATATAAGTCCTTGCCTTTCATGACTTGGTATACTTCTTTCCAGCCCCTTCTTGCTCGTAAGGTCTCTTTTGAGAAATCAGCTGACAGTCTTATGGGAACTCCTTTGTAGGTAATTGTCTCCTTTTCTCTTGCTGCTTCTAAGATTCTCTCCTTATTTTTAATCTTGGATAATGTAATTATGATGTGCCTTGGCGTATTCCTCCTTAGGTCCAACTTCTTTGGGACTCTCTGAGCTTCCTGGACTTCCTGGAAGTCTATTTCCTTTGCCAGATTGGGGAAGTTCTCCTTCATTATTTGTTCAAATAAGTTTTCAATCCCTTGGTCTTCCTCTTCTCCTTCTGGTACCCCTATGACTCAGATGTTGGGATGCTGAAAGATGTCCTGAAGTTTCCTAAGCCTCAACTCATTTTTTTGAATTCTTGTTTCTTCATTCTTTTCTGGTTGAATGTTTTTTTTCTTTCTGCTGGTCCACACTGTTGATTTGAGTCCCAGTTTCCTTCCCATCATTATTGGTTCCCTGCACATTTCCTCTCATTTTCTTTAGCATATCCTTCATTTATGCATCTAATTGTGACCAACTTTCTTTCAATTCTGTGAGCATCCTGATTACCAGTGTTTTGAACTGTGCATCTGATAGGTCAGCTATCTCTTCATTGCTTAGCTGTATTTTTTCTGGAGCTTTGATCTGTTCTTTCATTTGGGCCATTTTTTTCTTGGTGCTCCTGTTACTTTAAGGGGCGGAGCCTTAGGTGTTCACCAGGGTGGGGTAACCCACACCACTGTGTTGTGACACTATCTATAGGGAAGGGGTCTGAGAGGGTACAATGGTGTCTGCTGAGCCCTCTGCCAGCTTTCAGTCACTTCCCCTGATACCCACGAGCAAAGTGGGCCCTTCTGTGTTGACCCCTGGGTGGGTGGGCCTGCGTATGCTGTAGGACCCCGTGGGTCTCTCCAACAAACTCCCCTGTGAGGCTGGCAGTTCCTCCTGCTAATGCCTCAACCCCCACAGGTGTTCTCAATTGATGGTTTGAGGCTTCATCTCCCTGAGCTGGGGCCCTGAGTTGCTCGGTCTGTTTCGTTTCCAAGCTATTCCTTTATCTGCAGGCAAATGTGGGATTGTCCGGTTCACCAGCCCCAGCCTCCCAGGCTCTGCCAGCCACTGCCTTGCTGGCCAGCTGAAGTGTTGCCCTCCCTGCTCCACAAACTGCTGCTTGCTTGGTTCTCCAGCAGCCTCTGGCAGATGACTCTCGGGTCTGTGAGTCCTCTCAGCCCTGCTTCCCAGCTCCGCCTCTCCTCCCGGTCTGGATGAACATGTCTTCTTTAACTCCTTGGGTGTTGGACTTCCATGCAATTTGGTTTTCTGTCAGTTCTGGTTGTTTTTTGTTTTTAAATTGTTGTGTCCTTCTTTTGGTTGTGCGAGGAGGCACAGTGTGTCTACCTATGCCTCCATCTTGGCCGGAAGTCCCCCAACATAAAGACTTTTGATGTAGACATAACTGTTAGAGAAGAATCACTGGGAAATAATCACTGTTGTCATACTCCTCACCAACAGAAGCCATTTCATAAATACCAGTTTGATGAAGGTTTTTTTTGAGGTTATAATTTCTGATATAAGATATCCTTAGGTTTCTTAAAAACCGGAAAGCAAGTGAAGGGATTAATAACCCACCAAAATGGTAATGAAGATTACTTTAAACTGAAAACATCTGAATAATCAGCAGCCGCAGAAAGAAACATCATCCCAATTTAATCAGAGTCTCTGAAAATACAGTAAGATTAATGGCAAAACTAAGCAGCCTTCCTGAAAGAGAGATTTGTGTTTCAGAGACGACTGACCCTTAGCATTAGAAAGTGCAAATGCAGCTGTACATTAGCATCAAAAAGCCCAATAACCCATCTATACTTTTCCATAAAGCTCAAAATCCCTCCCCACAGAATGTTTTGTTAAACTGGTATATACTCTTACCTCTGGCTATTCAGTGAGTTACTCATTACTGTAAGCTCCCAGTACATAAGTAAATAAACCTTGTCTTTTCTCCTATTATCAGTTAATTGGCAGCCCTCCCAGCACCATTGGGACAACCTAAATTGATAAAGAAACTTCTTCCTCTCAACATGAGGCACTACTTTTACTTCAGAGGCAGCCAAAACTAGAACGAAAGATTTCAGAGACTATAGTAGTCATCTCAAATTCGATGACTGTTTTTCATTCTAAAAAATTTCAAAAGACAGGATATCTCCCCTTAATTTATACCTCTTTAAGTATTAAAATAACTAAACTTTAAATGCTGAAAAGAGATTTCCTTATAGGTAGAGAAGGATAAGAGAAATCATAGAATGTATCTCACCTCCCACTGCTAAAATCTCCAAATGACTATTTAATAGCAAATACCAGGCTCCTGCTGAAAGTCATTAAACTTGAAAACTACTCTTAACAAGGCAACCTCAATGTTCCATCTGAGATGTACAGGTACAAATGCAAACCAGATTTTGAAGAATAAAAAACCCATACAAAATGAAAACTTCAAAAGTAACAATAACAACAATAAAAAAACCCCAACCATCATTTTTATCAACACAGAATGCATCAAATTAGAATCTGTTTTTAGGAATTATTTTGAGAGAAAGCAGGAAGTGTATTAATTCTTCCTAACTGTGCTTTAGTAGTGAGACAGGAAACATTTCTGCTGCATTGAAGCCCTGGACCTCTCTGAGAGGCAGCCCTTTCTCAGGGAAGCACTGCACCTGGGTGAGGAAGCAGACGATAGGGGTTCAAGTGTAAATACTTGACACACAGTCAAGGTCAAAAACAGGGGAATAGAGCTGTGGCTCTCATTTTGTAAACTGACCAAGGAAAGAGGTGCAGACAAAAGTGAAGGAGTTATGAATTAGAGGGATATTTAACTACCAAGCTAGAAGTGTTTAAGGAAGACTGAACTATCGTGAAATTACTGCTGACTTAATAATACTGAAGAGAGTTTTGGATGGCCATTAAATATGCAAAAAAGTTGACTAGATGATTTCAGCAAATGCCTGACTTTTCTGAGCCAGGTAATTAGTCATTGTAATAAAGCAAGGGGCTGGCAGGGCACATTCCATTATCCACAATTCTGTCTTCAAATACAGGGTCTGGCACAAATAACTTTTTTATTACAAAACCTTTTATTACAAAATCATAAGCATGTAATTCTGTAACATAAAAATATTGCACTCAAGCATAACATATGATATTTTGGGTGAAATGTTCGAATTGCTGTCATCTCATGGGAGACATTCGCGTGCCCTGCCAACCACACTCAAGCAGGCATTACTTCTGCCGGACCCTGTATAAAGCAACGAACTAGGTAGATATGGGTTTGTTTTTTCTTTTTAAAATGCTCTTTGGATGCTCCTTTCTAATGGTAAGGAGAATAAGACATTATTCTTACATAATGAATACTATAAAATTCTAAACTTGGGAAAGCAAATCAGCAATGAACAAATCATGATCCCCCCAACATTTTCAGGGCTGTCCCCCAGCAGAAGATGCCTACAAAGAGTGTTACTCAATAGTATATTTACAGTATATAGTAACTATATATGATAAACTTCTAATATCTTTTGGAAAAGCTATTATAGTATCAAAAATTCTTCAGAAAAACTTAAAGTCTAACAGGCACGCATTACTTTTAATTTTGTATACTGTTCCCTAGGATTTAAATGCCTAATTATGCAAATATAAAAAAGCAATGGCAGAAAATATGATATTAAAGACTACTTAACAAATTCCCAAGTGGACACAAGTCTTATAAATCTATAAGAAATTTTAAAATGATTGCATGAAAAGAGAACCAATTCAAGGCAAACAGAGAACAGGGAAAGAACATTAAACAATATTAAATATGTGTCCAAGAGAGGAAGTGTCTTACCTCCATCGGACTAATGAACTCATTCATGCCTCTGTTGTAAACATAGATCATAGCATCATACAGATGGTTTTCCCAGCACATGAGAACTACCTGTAAAAGGGAAAGTTGCTTGGTCCATACAATTCAACAAGTCTAACCAATTATTACCCTTAAACCTTTAAGAATGGAGAAGATCTTGAATTCTCCTCCCTAATTTTTCTTGTTCATTCTCTGAAAAAAATTGACACTGAAGTACTCAAATACAAGAGCTGCTATAAGTTCAATACTGTTTTCAATAGCTACTTTTAAACATCCTCCACTGTCTAGTTTTATTTCGTCTCTATTCTTCCTTTTTCCATATTCATTTTACCTTTGGTCAATAGTCCTACAAATATTTACTAAACACCTATACGCAGGTCCTCTTCTAGACATTAGAAATAAAGTGATGGAACAGACAAATCCAGACCTAGTCTCTACCCTTAGAGAACTTCCGCTCATCTCGGGCACTAACTAAAAGAAGGGAGGGACACAAAATGGCATGTGAGCTGTGACTTAGAGAAGATACTCAATTACATAAATAATTCATTTACAATTGCGGTAAGTGTCAGAAAAGAACCTGATGTGGTCTGGAGTATTAAGAAGGTCATCCTTGAGGGAGCAATATCTAAGCTAGAACCTAAAGGATGCATCTATGTGAGCCAAAGCACAGATGGTAACTGGGAACTCTGCAGGCAGAAGCAGTAAGGAGCTGGAAATGTTTAAGGATGGAGAGAAATCAACTTGAGCAAATATTTAGGAAGAAGAATAGAGATGACTGAACCATAGAGTACTCTGTATTCTGTTCCTATGAGAGCCATACTACACTATAGAATGATGAGGACAGGGCTGGAGAAGAAGAGAGGTTGGCAAGAGATGATGACAAGGGGCAGCAGAGATCAGGGGAAAAACAAGTGAGGGGTCATGGGAGAGCCTTTCTAGGCAAAGGCATGTTCTTGTACCTGTTCTCTCACTACCCTCCCTCTTAGCCAGGGCCATGATAACACGGCTTTACTGATGACTAATGCATATACAGCTTCAGCCCTAATCCACCCTCTGAAACAAATATCTTGCTATCTTTACCTGAATATCTAGTAGCTATCTCAAATGGCAAAACAGATTTCCTGATTTTGTCACCCAAACTTAGACCTACCCCAGCCCTACAAACTTCTTTAAGAAATCAGTGCTTTGTTTCTCGAGCAAAAAAACTAAGAATCATCCTTAAATTCTCTCCCACCCACCCCCCAACCCATCCAATTCATCAGCAAACCAACCAAAGCACATGTTCTACCTCCAAAACATATCTGAAATCAGGCCCTCCCTCCATCTCACTACTACCATCACAGCCCAGGACCAACTCCTGGACTAGCTCCTAACTAGTCTCCTTGCTTCTTCTGCTGACGCTCACCCCTCATTCTGTTATCCCTAAAGCAAACCAGAATGTTCTTGCTTAAAATTTTACTTTGCCTGGAAAGGTCTACCTCTCTTGTATAAAGAAGCTCCATGTCTGTCTGCCTTTTATCTGTTATTTAAACACCCAAGGCACACATATAAACACGTGTGTGTGTATATTTTCTTTCACTAGCTGTTGCTTTTACCTATAACAATCTTCTTCCCCAAGATCTGATTTTTGCATTACTAATTCCTTCTTGTCATTCAAATTCCAGACTCAATGTTACTTCCTCAGAAAGTCTTTCTACAATGACCCAATCTAAAGTAGACTCATTCTCTTCCCACCAGACTGCCTGTTTGACTTTTAACATAACACTTGTCTTTGGATATTTCTGATTTGCTTACTTATTTATCTGTTTATTGTCAAACTTTTTGCTAAAACACAGGACTTATGGGGCCAAGTATTGTCTACCAGGGTCACTGAAGCATCCTCAGAGCCTGACACTCAATAAATGCTCCTTGAGTTAATGAAGAAATGCTGTTGAAAGAGTCAATAAAATTAGAAAAATATAGGTTGATGCAGTGGACATGGAGGTCATTGGTAACTGAGATGAAAGCAAAGTTGAAGAGTTATTAGAATGTTAAAAAAAATGGAAACAGCAACCCAGACAGTGCTTTCCAGAAGTCTGTGACCAGGAAGAATGAGACTGGGTAGTGACCTGGGGAGAGAAGGGAAGCAGGATTGATATGGAGAGAAAGGAAACAGGGAAAGATTTTTTTCAAACTGTTTTAACATGAAAAAGATGAGAATTTATTTAGTATTGGGGGAAAGCTAAAATGTTGGAAAGAGAGGAAATTAGAAATTTCACCTACATTGGTGATAGGCAGATGAAGCCAGGCTGATAGCATGCTCTCAAACCACTAGACCGATGATCATCTGTGAAGACTGCCAGACTTCCCGTATAATAGAAAGGCATATAGAAAAGAGGATCTGGCTTTACTTTGCGAACTTTCAGCCATGCATAAAAAGCTTCCAGGAAGAAAACAATAACCATTTCACCAAACCCTTCATTAAAAGAAAACTTTTGGTCTAGCTAAGACCTTTGTAAGTTACCCCTATTTTAGCTCAGCGGGGCTTAGTACTTTGTACCTGTGTGCCTCTGCAGGGGCAGCATACTCCTCATTAGGACTGTATGCGAATAGAGAGCTAAACTGTGAAATGTCTCAGGCCAGAATACACACTGCTCCTCAATCAAGGACTGAAAACGTATTATAGAAACCTCAGATATGTTGTAAATTATCAAACAACGGGCTGGCTGATCAAAATGAGGCATCTTAATTTCCTTCTTATAGTATTTCAAAATTCAGTGTGTGGAAACTATCAACTGTAAACTTAGAAATAATCTTTTATTTAAAATGGTGTCATACTCTTAAAAGTAAAAATATTTTACTATTCATGTGAAAGCACTCATGGTTGAAATCCACTCGCTGGAAGAAAACTGTGGTAGTGAACAGACAGATGAAGAAGGATCGGTCAATAAAGAACAGGCCTAAGAAACACTGACAGATGCAAGCTTATAAGACATCTCACCAAAAGTGCTCCCCGAGTAACGGGGGTGACAGACAGCCGAGCGAGGCCCGATCGGTCAGGTAAACACAGGCTGCGGCAAAAGCACCCTCACAACTGTAAACCTACTATTGCCCCATCCTGTATAATCAATGAAGGAATGATATTTATTCCATAAATTAGCAGAATGTCTGTACACTCACCTGCTGAATATCTAAGCTGGTTATATCCATATGGACAATGAGAGCTTCCACATTCTCCATTAACTTTTTATCTTGGAAGTGAACAATCAAGTCTTTCATCACCTGGGGTGTGATCCCCACCAATTTATCACTTAAAATATATGGCTCAAGGCACTCCAAAAACACTCCTTTGGCCACTGAATTCTCACTTAATTTGTCATACATCTGGCTAAATAAAAGATCTCTATAAGAGAAAGAAAAAAAAACCATTTAGGAACATTCCAAACACCCATTAAATCCAGTCTGCTAAGTATGTCATCTTTTTTCTATTTCAACTGGTAAGTTTACTAAAAACAGTGAAAACCTTTTTATATATATACTATCTTAATTCTCCTAATACTTCTTTTACAAATAAGAAAAGTTGAGTAAGTTAAATTATTTGCTGAAAGTCTCACAGCTAACAAGTGATAGAGTCAGAATTAAAACCCAGCCTTCTGGCCTAAATCCTGTATGACTGGCAAAATTAAATGTTTTCCAAGTTTTCATTGATGTTTTGTATTGCCTTGAATCATTCACTAATTTAGTCATTCTTTTTTTTTAAATATAAAAACTGTGCTAATTCTATGTACCTGCTGATATTATTATTATTATTTTACTAAATGTATAATCTCTTTACATGCGTATCATGTCAACTGTGAAATGTGCTCGATGGTTCATCCACAGGTGTGGCCTTCTGTGACAAGTTCCATGAAAAGCTCAAGAAAGATTCTGAAAAGAGTGGGATAGGGTCTTGTCTCATTTGAAGGGGACAGATGATAAACACACTGGCTGCGAGTCAGCAAAACCAGATGCCACTTTTCAGTAAATAGCATTTGCAATATCCTGGGGAGAAATCCATATTCATTTATTTTTTCTCATATCCACAAATGTAATTTTGCATCATTTTCCCCCTTTGCTTCATATTTATCAGAGTGTTTTTCATGTTAGTTTCATTTTAATCAATAATCCATCACATTTTTGTGATTACCGATTACTAGCCAAGTACAAGACGCAGATTAATGAAGCTTTACTGTAAGAAGCATAAAGTAAGAGTAACAAAGTAACTCTAATGAATTTAAAGAAAGCGTCATATTTGCCAGTGCCTGCACTCTCTAATGTGCTGTTAAAAACAACATGCTAGGGGAGATAATTATGTATTTTGGTTCAGTGCAGAAAGCCCTGGGGAAGAGAATTAAAGAGCTATACATTCAGTAAACAGAGTCTAAAAGTTGACAAACAAGGCGCCCCTGGGACACGCAGCAGCACGCAAGGCTGGTGAGATTAATGGCAAAACAGTACGTTTCTTCCTTAACCAGTCAGGGGCTCGAATAAAGAAGCGAGAAAAATAACACTCAGCAGTTCCTTCTGTATTCTACCTTAAAATTAAACAAAATTCTAAGACATGTTCTCATCATTCTGGGAGAATATTTATTAGAGTATCAGGAAAGGTGGGAGAAAAAAGTACATACAAAAAGGTTTTGCTCTTGTATTTCTTTCTCTATTTAGGCATTATACTCTGAGGTGCTGTCTTTCTTTACAGAAAGGCTAACTTCAAAACGATCTTAGCCTCCTTAGAGCCAGTAACAGAAAATCCATTCTTTCTGCATAGCTTCACTTGATGTTAATACTCACATTAAAGATATTATTTGGAGTTTATCATTCCTAACTTCAAACTGATAGAGGGACATGGCTAGTTTCACTTTGTGCATTATCAATTTTACTATTCAGAAAAAGTGAAGAACTCAGTTTTGATGATAACTGTAAATTCATCTGAAGGGAACGAGAGCATGGATTCTCAAGCTTGGTGGTCTATACTAAACATATAACAAGAGCCAAATAAATAAATCCCCCTAAATACGAGTGGGGCTTAATAAATCTAAAGTTAATTCAAGTTGGTCTATTTATAAAAGTAAAAGCAAAGTTCAAATGAACTTTAAGAAATTATGTTCAAAATGCTCTGTTTTCTGATACAAGCATCACAATTTGTAAACATTCCCTTTAAACAGGCATGGCTTGACTGTGGGGATGGTTGCATAACCCTGTAAATACACTAAAAACCACTGACCTGTACACTTTAAAAGGGTGAATTTTATGGTATGTGAATTATATCTCAATATAAATTGTCATACAATTAGAGGCATGGCACCTTTTCCTCCTAGATTTAATGTATAAAATTTTAACATGCAGTTATCAAGAAAACAATATCCAAAACATCCAGTTCTTCAACCATACTCAATAATTAAGATCATTCTGTTTCTCAAACAATAACCCTGATGTTGAACAACAAGACTGAACAAATACCCTGGCTATCAAAATAGCATTTCAGGTTCACTTCAGATTTAATGGCAATATTTTTAGTTCATATTTATATATGATCCAAGTCATTTGAATGATGGCTTCTTTTTGGATATCTGCTTGCAGTAATGAGCTCCAAGGGGTCAGGATCATCTATATACAGCAACTATTTTGTTTTGTTTTATAACAGCTTTATTGAAATATAATTCACATATAACAACATAGCATCTATTTTTAGATTTCTTTCATTCATTCATTCATTCATTCTAGAGGCAGGGAAGGGAGGGAAAAAGAGAAGGAGAAAAACACTGATGTGAGAAACATCCATCCATCGGTTGCCTCTCAGCTGCCACCTAGGCATGTGCCCTGACCAGGAATCAACAATGCCCAACCTACTAAGCCACACCAGTCCTGGCATATAGCACCTATTATTAAACAGTGTTCAAAGTTATCATTATTGTTCAAGGAAGCTCTGGACCCACTATGAAAATAAACTGAAATTATGACCACTGTTGTATAGGAGAAACGACAAATCATTAAATGTCTTCCAAAAAGCCTTGAGACATATCTTTTGTCTAATACTAAAAAAGAAATATATACCATCAAATTGAAATAAAATTGTGGAACAGAGATCAAGTTATGAAAATAAAAGTACAAGTCTTCAAAAACCATTTCTTGTCATTTTTGATTTTTCAAATTCATGATGAGAATATAAAGCCAAAATTTAACCAAAAAAGCTGTCCATAGCATATCGATTGGTATGCCCTACACGGTTCCTGCCACAGTAAAAAGGATTTTATATTATAAAAGAATTCTTAAGTATGAATGGGAATATATATGTACACTAATTCAATGAATACTACTGCTGGGTATGAAATTCTATGAGTTATCATACCGAGATAACAGTGAGTATAGTATAAAGGTTGTGGTACTGAGTTAAAGTTAGTTTCAGAGTATGTATTATTTTTATAATCTGACCCACGTAAGATACAGCATAACATGTGAAAAATAAGAGGACTAACTATAAAAACAGTGTGTCCAACAAGAAGATATTAATATAAGTGATAACTCTAGGAGCGAAAGAAGTTACCTGAAATTGGTGGAGCACTAGATTATACTTTGTAAAATGTGTATGTGTTATGCACAATCTGAACATTCTGTAAAGTAATTTTAATGTTGCAGATACTTTGAAAATTTGGGAATGTAAAAGAGAAGACCCCTAGATGCAAATGAAACCAAACGTCAAAGAAGCAACTGACATCAACAAGATGACACAGGTTGTTCCTAACTTTGCTTCCCCCTCACAAGAAAAACTAACAACTATTCAAGAACAAGACACCTCTGAGAGAAGCTTGGAACATGAGGGTGGGCCTTAAGCACCTCCCTGTACTGCAGAGACCGAGACAGACTGCATTACAGAGGTAACAGAAGAGGCTATCGTTGATTTCATTTGCTCGTCTCCCATGACAGGGCAGTACCATGTGGAGAGGTCTCCCCTGGGTCTCTGGCTTCTCTAATAAGAAAAGAGAACCCAGGGAGAACACTAGCACCCACCCCAGCATAGTGGGTCACTTTGCAGGAGCCCCTACTCTGATCTTGCACCATAGAAGTTGCAGGAGATCTGCAAGGCTCAACAACTGGGAATCTGTGATGGAGATGGTGGCAGGACTTACAATCACCGGCATGGAGATCTTGGCAAATGGATGTCATATATGCAGAGCCCAAGTAGTAATCCCAACCGGTGGCTTTGCTTATCTGCAGAACCAAGTCAGAGGTGCACTCAGACCAGGGAGCTTGGCAGAGTCCAGATCTGCCTGATTAAAATCCTCAAATGAAGGGGTTTGCTAGCCCTAGAGCCTGGTTTGCTCATGCCCAGGCAAGGAGCTGAATCACAGTCTCACCCACTATGAAGAGTATCTTCTGGCCCTCTCTGACCAGAAGGGCTGGAGACAACTCATGGACACTGCGTGGCCCAGTGGAACTTGTGACTGAGAGGCAGGTGGGCAGAGTTTAGAGTGAAGAACAAAACCAGTGTGGCCTTGTAGCCCCGGCTGGTGTAGCTCAGTGGATTGAGCGCGGGCTGGGAACTGGAGGGTCCCGGTTCAATTTCCAGTCGGGGCACATGCCTGGGTTGTGGGCCAGGTCCCCAGTGAGGACCATGTGAGAGGCAACCATACATTGCTCTTTCTCCCTCCTTTCTCCTCTCTCTGAAAATAAATAATTAAAATCTTTAAAAAAAAAAAAAACAAAACAAAAACCAGTGGCCTTGTTTATTCAGGGAACTTGAGGTGTGGGTTGGCTTGAGTTTAGACAACAAAGAGCTTTACTGGCTATAGAGATGCTTCTCCCCCTGTGCCCAGGCAGGGACTCTAATTCATAGCCCTGTTCATTGCTGAATATAGCCTTCAGCTGTCTGACCAGGAAACCTAACCAGAGCACATGGGGAAATGTATAGACCATTCTTTTGCCTTATGTAGAGTGGCACTTGAACAGAGAGCACAGCTGGTGGCATCCCCTGTCTGCAGAGCAAAAGTGGTGGCCTCCCCTGACCAGAGAGGTCAATGCACATTCTGACTTGATTCAGGTCCCCAAACAATGAGCTGCACAGGCCCTATGTCTCATCCTGCTGCCCTGCTAGGACAGAGAAACTAATTCATAGTTCTATTACTACCCAATATAGTACGCAGTCCTGACCATCTAGTAAGCCTGACCAGAGAATCCAGGCAACCTGGAGCCCCTTCTACAGCCTCACTTGGACAGGGAACCAAGTCAGCAGTGCTACCCAACTGTTCAGCCAGTGGCAACCCACCTCCATGCCTACACTCAGAGCTTGACAGGTGCCTCACCCAAAAACAGACCATAACAGCAGGTCTACCTGCCTAAGGACATAACTCAGACACACCCAGAAACCTGAACTAATTGGTGAAGTATTGTCTCTGCCAAAGCAAGCCTGTAAATTCTGAAAAAGGAGCCCAATTATTCAAATGCACAGATACCAATGTAATGAATCAAGGATCATTAAAAAATCAGGTAGCTGTGATTTTTTAGAAAACTAATAAAGCTCCAATAACTGACCCTAAATAAATGGAGATCTATGAACTATCAGACGAAGAATTCAGACTGATCCTCTTAAGGAAGTTCAGTGAAATACAAGAAAACACAGGCAGTCAACTAAACAAAATTAGGAAAACAATGCATGAACCAAAATAGAAGTTTGACAAGAAAATAGCAGCTATCCAAAAATGAAAAATAAAACAAACATGCAAAAACCCACTAGAAATCCTAAAGTTGAAAAATACAATAATTGAACTGACAAATTTAATAGAGAGTTTCGAAAGCAGACTTGACCACACAGAGGAAAGAATCAGTGACCAAGAGAACAGAACACTACAAATGACCCAGTCAGAGGAGCAAAAAGAAAAAAATTAAATTAAGAAAGCCTATGGAAATTATGATTCACATGAAATGAAACATTATTCACATTATGGGAATTCCAGAAGGAAAACAGAAAGAGAAAGGAACAGAAAGTATATTTAAAGCAATGATGGCTGAAAACTCCCCAAATCTGGGGCGAAAAATGGACATCCAGATTCATAAGGCCCAAAGGACACCAAATGGGTTGAATCTGAACAGGGTTACACCAAGACATATTGTAATTAAATTGTGAAAACGCAAAGACTAAGAAAGAATATTAAGAGCAGCAAAAGACAGAAATTACATGCAAGGGAATACCTGTAATTTCTCAACGGAAACTTTTCCGGCCAGGTGGAAAGGTGATGACACATTCAAAATATTAGGGAAAAATGGTCAACCAAGAATTCCCACCCAGCAAAGCTGCCCTTCAAAAACAGAGGAGGGATAAAGACTTTTCCAAACAAATGAAAACTGAGAAAGTTTGCTACCCCCAGACCTGCCTTATAAGAAATGCTAAAGGGAGTTCCAGTGGAAGTTAGAAAAACGTTAATTAACATCATAAAGAGGTAGAAGGAATCTCATTGGTAATGGTAAATATACAATCAGAGTTAGACTCCGCAATATGGTAATAGTGGTACATAATTCACTTACAACTCTAGTTTGAAAGTTAAAAAAGATAAATGCAGTAAAAATAACCATAACTACAATAATCTATTATTAGTGACACAATACAAAAAACATGTAAATTGTAAACAATGATAGCCTCAAATGTGAGGAGGGGGAGAAGTAAAAGGTTTACAAATTCTATTGTAGTTAAGTTGTTTTCAGTTTAAAATACAGTGTTATAAGTTTAAGATATTTAATGTAAGCCTCATGTTAACCACAAGGGAAAACCCTGTAGTAATTACACAAAAGAATGTGGTAAAGAAGTCAGTCCTGGCTGATGTAGCTCAGTGGATTGAGTGCAGGCTGGGAACCAAAGGGTCCCGGTTCAATTCCCAGTCAGGGCACATGCCTAGGTTCCGGGCCAGGTCCCCATGAGGGCCATGTGGAAGGCAACCATACATTGCTGTTTCTCTCCCTCTCTGTTTCCCTCCCTTCCTCTCTCTCTAAAAATAAATAAAAATAAAATCTTTAAAAAAAAATTATAAAAACAAAAAGAAGTCAGAGCATATTGGTACCAGAAGACATCAAAACACATCGAAAAGGACAGAAGGATAAGTAACTAGGAATAATGAATACACAAAAAAAGAAAACAATGAACAGAAAGTCCTTACTTATAAATAATTACTTTAAACATAAACAGATTAAATTCTCTAATTAAAAGATACAGAATGACTGACTGGTTTTAAAAAAGAAAACCAAAATCCAACAACACACTTCCAATGAGAGGCTCACTTTAGTCTTAGAGATACACATAGGCTGAGAGTGCAGGGACACAAAAGGGTATTTCAAGCAAATGGTAAACAAACAAACAAACAAAAAGCAGGGGTAGCAATGCTTGTATCAGACAAAATAGACTTTAAACTAAAAATGGTAACAGAAACAAAAAAAGGTCTTTATATAATGATAAAGCGGTCAATCCACCAAGGAGATACAATAATTTTAAACATTCATGCATCCACCATTAGAGTACCTAAATATATAAAGCAAAAACTAATAGAGCTAAAAGGAGAATAAACAGTAATTCAATAATAGTTGGTGACTTTAATACCCCACTCTCAACAATGAATAGATCATCCAGACAACCAGTAAGAGCTGATATGAGCAACACTACAGATCAAATGTACCTAGCAGACACACACAGAAATTCTATCCAACAACAGCAGAGTACAGATTCTTCTCAAGTGCACATGGAACATTTTCTAGGATAGACCATATGTTAGGCCACAAAACAAGTCTTAGCAAATTCAAGAAAACTGAAATCATACCAAGTATCTTCCCTGACCATAATGGAATGAAACCAGAAATCAGTAACAAGAGTAAAACTGAGAAATTCATAAACTCATGGAAATTAAACAACACTCTAAACATCAATGGGTCAAAGAAGAAATGAAAGGGGAAATAAAAATTTTTCTTGAAATGAAAGAAAATGGAAACACAACAATACCAGAACTTGTGGGATACAGGAAAAGCAGTTCTAAGAAGAAAGTTCATAACAACAAACACCTACATTAAGAAGGAAAATCCTAAATAAACAACCTAACTACATCTAAAGAAGGAGAAAAAGAACAGGCAGAGACCCAAATTGGCAGAAAAAGTAAATAATCAAGTTTAGAGAAGAAATAAATAAAATAGAAAACAGAAAAAAATAGAAAAGAATACACAAAATTGACAAACCTTAGCTAGACTAACTAAGGGAGAAAGAAAAGAGAAACATGTTAACATTATAAATGAAAAAGGAGACATTAGAATGGATACCACAGAAATTGAAAGGACCATCCACACCCCCACGTTCATGGCAGCATTATTCATAAAAGCCAAGACATGGACACATCTTAAGGGCCCACTGATGGATGAATGGATAATGAAGTTCCAGCATGTATATGTGTGTGCTTTATAGGTACATAAAATATGAGGAAATCCTACCATTTGCAACAACATGAGTGAACCTTGAAGGCACTATGCTAAGTGAAATAAGTCAGACATAAAAAGACAAATACTGTACGATCTCACTTACATGTGGAATCTAAAAAAAAGAACTACAGAAAGACATCATGCCTGTGGTTACCAGATGTGGGGGGCGGGAGGGGGGGGATTGGAAGAAAGTGGCCAAAAGACACAAACTTCCAGTTGTAAGATAAACAAGTACTAGGAATGCAACATACAACATGACGGCAGTAGCTAAGACTGCTATATGACATATAAGAAAGTTGTTAATAGAGTGAATCCTAAGTGTTATCATAAGGAGAACATTTTTTCCTTTATTTTTCTTTTTACTGTGTCTATATAAGATGGATGTTAGCTGAACCTGCTGTGGTAATCATTTCACAATACATAAAAATCAAACCATCATGCAGAATGCCTTAAACTTATACAGCGCTATATGTCAATTATTTCTCAATAAAACTGGGGAGAAATGTCAAAGAAGATGGTATAAAGTATCTAGGAAGAAAGATACCACACTGAAATGAAGCTACACATTTTTTATAAGAACATTTTTGGGACCAGCACAAAATAATTCTAAAAGAATGAACAGATCTTTTCTTTTTGTCTACATAACCCTTCACCTTACAACTGCTAGGGCCATTTCAACTTTAGGTCCCTGAGATAACATTCACACATTCAATGAAATAATGATCACGAGTCACCAGGCAAATCACGAGGCAAATTTATTGAATTCAACCATCAGGTACTGGCTAGGTTTTCTCCACCAGGTACCATTCTAGGCAGACTTAATCCATTTTATAAAGATGTGTCTTTTTGCTCTAAACAAAAATTTATTCTTTTAGATACTTTATTTTATCTTGTTTATAATTATCTCAATTGAAGATTTGGATTGATTCCAGTACTTATTAGTATTAGTATCAATTTCCACACCTGAAAATAAAGATAAAATTACCTCTCTTACATTGTAATTATAAGGATTAAATAAAATGAAATATTTGATACTGATCCATAATACATTGAGGCTGCTTTTAAAAAATACACGATAAATAACAAGGAAATAAGTATGAAAAGTGGGGTAAAGAGAAAACTAAGTAAAGAAAAGCTAGGGAGAAGTTAGTATATCATAGCTCTTAGCTTTCTAGGAAACAGTAATCAGCTACACAATTCACTGTCCACCAGGTAAAAGTGAAGTAGCTACACAGAGATGCAGAAGTATTTCTGGTACTAACACTTTAGAGAAATTTCTCCCTTAGGCCCACATAAAGAAGACAATGTGTAACATAAAACAATGTTCTCAACAACATCCCAACTGTGAATACAACACATTTCAATGGACAATTACATATGACACGATAGCTAAAGCACTGGAATAAATGTTAGCCCTGAGGAAGCACATTCTACAGCTCCTTGTGACTTAGAGACCCGGCTGCAAGTAAGTAACCGCCCTCTTGATAACCAACACTGACACTTTCAAAGTGTGATACACCTTTTATGAGTCAGGATACCTGAATATATATAAATTCATGAGACAAGTCAGTGTTATATAGAATTTTAGGAGGATCTGCATTAGTTCCGCACATTTGTTCTCTACCACTCACAAAGTGGTACAAGCTAGTGGTTAAGAACAAGAATCCAGGAGTTAGACTGCCTGTATTAGCCCACCTCTGCTCCTCAAAAGAAGTGTCAGTGAGCCAAAGCAAGTTATTTAATGGCTTTCTACCTCTGGAACCTCCTATGCAAAGTGAAGATAATAGTAACGATCTCACTGTCGCAAAAATTAGATAAATTAATGTAAAAGGGCTTAAGACAATACCTCGCATGTAGGGAGCTGTTACTGTAAGTGTAGAAAATGTGTGAACCAGTATAGGTTGGTTAAATTACAGAGTTAGTATGAAACCAACAAAGCCTGGTCAAGAACAGGCTGACAGCTGTAAGAGGAGAGGGGAGGCAGGGACCGACTGAAAGAAGGCAAAGGGCCCTGGCTGGTGTAGCTCAGTGGATTGAGCGCGGGCTGGGAACCAAAGGGTCCCGGTTCGATTCCCAGTCAGGGCACATGCCTGGGTTGCGGGCCAGGTCCCCGGTGGGGGCCATGTGGGAGGCAACCATACATTGCTGTTTCTCTCCCTCTCTTTCTCCCTCCCTTCCCCTCTCTCTGAAAATAAATAAAATCTTTAAAAAAAAAAAAAAAAAAAGAAGGCAAAGGGATTAGTCAAAGAACATGTATGAAGGACCTATAGACAGAGACAATGGTGTGGGGACTGACTATGGAAGTGGGAGGTAGACTGGATGGAGGGGGGCACAGGGGAAAAACTGGGACAACTGTAACAGCATAAACAATAAAATATTTTTTAAAATATTGTAATAACTATGTATGGTGCCAGGTGGGTACTAGAATTATTGGGGGTATCACTTCATAAATTATATAAATGTCTAACTGCTATGCTGTACACCTCAAACTAATATAAAATAATATTGAATGTAAACTATAATTGAAAAATAAAATAATAAACACTAATAAAATTGTACACTTTAAATATAATAAATAAATTAAAACTAAAACATGGTCAGAAAACCAGGAATCACCTTTTGATTGTTCTAAACAAATTTCTTATATCCTTAAACCACAGGGCTCATGTGCCTGAAAATCAATCAGAATATGATTCTGAAGAGTACAGAATTACAATTGTACTTTAATTCAGGCTCTTTATGTGAAAGATTGGACATTGATTAGAAAGACTGGGGCTTAAGATCTGGAATAGAATCACTAAAAAAAAAGTTTATTTACACCGATTTCTTTTAAACTAAAAGGCTCCATCCAGCGACACTGCAGAAGCACAACGACCCCTGCCCTGTTTTGGGTGGTATGAAACATGCATTTTAGTGAGAGTTCATAAAAGGACACATATACAGAACATGCATCATACACTTTTACTCTTCAGATCTTTAAGTAGTATTGCTCTCTTGTCAGCTATGCTCTTTACTGCCACTATCCTGCCACACAAACACACAGATGACACACCCACAGCATCTATTTTGGAAAAGTTAACTTTATTTGGTAAATGGATGGAATATAGAATCAAATTTCTGTAAATAAAAAAAAAACCCTGTCCAATCAAATGCATACAATTCATAGCAGAAAATTATCATATAAGCAAGAGGCAACCTGAGTTCAAAATAATTGAATGTGGCAGGCAATGTATACTCACTTTCGCTGGAGCAGAAGGCAGTAGTCAACTATGACAGGAACCATATCCTGCAGAGGAACCACAGAGAAAGCATCAGCACCATGTCTGTGTCCAGGGGCTCACTGGTCAGACACGACACAAAATGGAAGTGGTCTGTTTGAGACTGTCGGGGAATACAACTTTATACCATGCTTTTGGCAAACAATTTGGCACTGTGTCTTGAAAGTCTTAAAAATGTGAAACCATTTTTACACTGAAATTCTATCTGGAGATTTATCCTAATCTTTTTAAGAAAAAGTTTATAATACATTAAGATATTCGCTTCTGTACAGAAGCAGGAGGAGGGGCACAGGAAGAAGAAATAAGAATTAAATATACTACATGGGAAAACAGTTAAGTAAATTTGCTATTTAAATAAAATATTACATAGGTATTACAAGTTTATAAAGAGTTACAATAACCTTATGATAAACATTAGGCAAAAAATAAGTATTCTCACAACTTTGTAAAGAAAATTTGCAAAGAAAAAAACCAGAATAAAATACATCAAATGGTAGTAAGATCTAGTTGGTTCTGTTGGTGGCTCAGACGATAAAGTCTGCCCATATATTATCACAATCCTCCAAACCATCTATTTTAAGTTGACTTAACTTCTCAGTTTCATAATATTTTGGTTGCTTTAAATTCATCATATATAGACTCATATCAAGTGAAGAGGAACCTATAATTTTGGCCTTTTTTAAGAGAATCAGTTTGAGGGAGAAATAGCTTATTATGACTGAACATTGTCATATAACCAAGCATCACATTTCAGCAGTACTCTTTCACTTTCTCCTGGCTGCAGAGAAATGGTTTCCTTTTTAAAAAATCCTAAAAGGCCTAGGTTATTGGCAGAAAAAAAAATCCCTTCAGGAGGGAGAGGCATTATGTGAAGAAAATACTATATCCTAGCACTTGTTTGACAAAAGATCAAAACTGAGAAACGCTTATTATTTGAGAGAAATATCAAAAAAGGGGCCTATAACCCTGAAGGATTATAGGGCAATTCCTGACCCATCTACCTGATTCCTTTATTCTCTGTGACTACATTTAAAATTTTCAATATTCTTCATGACTACATTTAAAATCCTATTTAGATTCTTCAAAAACAGGAGGTGAAACCATACATTGGAACAGTGTGAAAGCTTTATCAAAGTTCAACCCTGGATGAGAATACAGTAGGCCAGATAACCTGGGGGTGGGAAATCTCCCTGGAAATGCTAGGGAAATTTTAATGAACATTGTTGAAAATACACAGCTGAGCTCCCAAGACCAGAGTTGAAAAGCGAAAACGGAACTAAAAACTAAGCAATAAGCCCCGAGCTGTCAACTTAAGACTGTCCTATAAATTTTTTGGTCACGTAAGAGCTTATGTTTTAATGCCAAAAAGAAGCTGAGGTCTTAGAATCTTGCAACATGAGAAATTGAAAAAAATATCTGGCTAAAATCAGATTCTTGAAAAGCTGCATCCTTTGTGAAAAGAGATTAGAAAAAAAATCTGCCTACAGACAAAGAATGACAAGAAATGTTGTCTGTGTCAGCCTGGACTCAGTGGAGTAAATTTGCCCTAAGAGTCCACAATAAAGACCTGCCCAAAGGTGGATTTGGGATTTGAATTTACACCATGTCCTTAGTGTGGAACAATCAAGTCATGAAAGTAACACAAAAATGGTCCTGCCCTGGCTGGGTAGCTCAGTTGGTTCGAGCATCTTCCTGATATGCCAAGGGTACTGGTATGCTCCCCAGTCAGGGCACATACAGGAATCAGCTAATGAATGCATAAATAAGTGAAACAACAAATCGATGTTTCTCTGTCTAAAAATATAATAAATAAATAAATTTAAAAAATTTTAAATTATCCTTAAAAAGGATACATTCCTGAGCTACTTGAAAAAAGCAAATTCAGAATCTCTCCAGTGATGGTGTTTAACACAGGCAAAATAAGTCCTACTGATAAGCCTCACTAAAAATGTACTTAAAATAAAAATTTAAAGCACCTCATGAAATAACGCATCGTGAGGGAACCTCAGCAGAACTACAAACAGTACGGGTAGATGGCTAAAACTTCAAATATAATTATCAGGCAGAAATTATTAAAGTATATATATTTTTTTAAAAGATTTTATTTATTTATTTTTAGCGAGAGGAGAAGGGAGGAAGAAAGAGCAATGTATGGTTGCTCTCACATGGCCCTCACTGGGGACCTGGCCTGCAACCCAGGCATGTGCCCCGACTGGGAATCGAACCGGGACCTTTTGGTTCCCAGCCCACGCTCAATCCACTGAGCTACACCAGCCGGGCTAAAGTATATTTTTAAATTATTAAAGACATAAGGAAATACGTGCCCAGCCTGGTACTAAGTCTAAGGAGACAGGATAGGGATAGTGGAGAGTGAAACCACCTGATTCACACCTTCAGGTCACTTGGGTGGCTTTATGCTGACAGGGTCTGGAAAACCCAGGCTGAACACAGAGGCCACTTCAGTGGCCGAAGAAAGAAACAGGGGACCAAACCAGGTAGTGATAGTGGGCATAAAACAGCAAACAGAACTGAGAAATATTTATAAAGAACACCACAGAGCCTGGCGACAACTCGGCTGTGGGTTGGAAGGCATAGGGAGACATCTATAATAACTCCCAAATTTCTAATTTAAGTGATGGTTGACTGACAATGTCATAAAATGAGACAGGAAGTGTGGGAGGTTGTCAGAAGGAAGACAGTAAGCGTAGTTTGGGCTATGGGAGATTTGAGGAACATCTTTACTTAGATGTTGAATAATAAGAAATTGGATATAGTCATCTGAAACATCTGAGATAGAATTACAGATTTCTAAGTCATGAGAGGGAACGGAATATATAAATAAAATTGACTACAACAAACAGAGATAAAAATCACTGGACAATGGAGTAAATCACAAGGGAAACCAGCATTTATGATGTAGTCAGAAGATGAAAAAATTCAACTCAGTAACAATCACAGACGTGTTGAAAATCAGAACACACAGGCACAGACATCCACAGGATAAAGAATATCAAAAAGGAGTGGTTGCCACTGTTTAATACAGCACTGAGGATGAGTAAGATATGAAAAGTGTTTATTGGCTTTAGCAATTAAGATATCATTGGTATGTTTAGTAAGAAAGTGCTTTATTTTCTTGATTAAATGGTAAGTACAGTGATGGGAGAGATCTAGCCTGCAGAGAATTGAGTGGTAAGTGAAGTATTTGTGTGAGGGAAGGAAGTAAAATGGAAAACAAAGAGGAGACTGAAGGGGGGGAGGGGGCGGAAGGAGGGAGAGTTGGAAGGTAAAGGGAAAAGATCAATACATGCATAACTGGAATCTCTAAGTCGAAAACAACAGAATGAATAGTTCAAGATAATTCAAGAAAAATTCCCTAAAATAAAAAATAGACATAAATCTACATATTGAAAGAACACATCATATGCTAGGGAAAAAAAAGTCTACAATGATTTCATGGGGAGACTCAACACAGTAAAGTTCCTGGATTCCAAAAATTAAGAAACAGCCAAGAAAAGACATCAGTCAATTTTAAAAGTTCTGGCTAGCCTCGTATCTCCCTACAGTAGCATTCAATGAAAGATTATAGAGCAATATTTTCAAAATCTTTAAGGAAGCCAAAATGTTTTTCACTATAAAAGCTAGAGACCAACAATTTAAAGATGCAACAACTCAAAGAATACTGTTCTCATTAGCCATTCTTAGAGAAACTGCTGTAGCAACCAAGAAATGAGTAGGGAAACTACAGCAAAAGCCTGGGTGATGAGCATGAACTATATTTAACTATAAAAGTAAGCCTAAAACAGACACTCTAACAATGAGAAAAAGATTTACATTAAAGACAAATTGGAAGGAGAAAGAGAAAAGAAAGTGGGACAGGTAGAAAAGATTCACTGGCTTCATCTGTAAACTGACAGTCAAAAGATATCCCTTAAAGCTCACAATTAAAATTGTAACTAGAAATATGTTTAATGTTATAAAAGCAAACTAAGATAACTGTCAAAATCTAGTGATGGAGAAGGGCTGAAAGAGGAAGAAGGAAAAAGAGACATACTAATTTTTATCATAGCAAGGAACTATATCCAAGAAAATAAAGAATCAAGGTTACTATATAATGTTATAATGATAAAGGTATTCATTGGAATTAAATGCACATTCCTAAATCTCAGTAGTACATGTACAAATAAAAAATAGATTAAGTGGTAAAAGCCTTTCTTTAAAAACTAAAAATAAAAATATTTGGCTTACCTCACTTGAGATTTTCACATTGAAATCTGAAAAAGCAAAAATCTGAAAGCTCAAAAAGCAACCCCCCAATGCTATCCTGTGGACCAAAAGGGGCTTCGTAATAAATCTAACTGAAAGTAACCTCAGGGGTGATCCTATCATAAATTCCTAACTGGGCCGGTCATGAAGGGTAGTCATGCCCCCAGCCTATAAGAGGTTTCTCTCCGCCTTAAGCAAACCCTATGCATTATTTTTGTGCATCTAGGTTAACCCAGCTTTGAAGTGCCTCTTTTTTTAGTATTTTAGAAACAGCCACCCTCAAGGGAGTACAGAAACTCATTTAACTGTCCTATCACCCAGTCACAGAGCTATCCCCACCTTGCTTTCTCCCATCGTCATTGAACCTTCCTTATTTTTTCCTTAACTCCAAATGTATGAAAGAAACTGCAAAACTGTCATTCTCTATAGCACTTGAGATCTTGCTCCCCAGCATGTCATCAGTTTGCCTCAAATAAGCTGTTACAAAACATCTCTACAGGTTGTTGACACTATGTTGTAAACAAGAAGCATAAAAAGTAATCCAGAAAGACTGAAAATAGAGTGAAAGGCAAAAGTATACCATGTAAAGAAATATAAGGGATTGTGATCTTTCCATCAGATAAAGTAGAATTCAGGCTAAAGGGGTATTAAATGAACAGATAAGTCATAATAAAAATAAATTTCCTATTTCTATCAGATAAAGTAGAATTCAGGCTAAAGGGGTATTAAATGAACAGATAAGTCATAATAAAAATAAATTTCCTATTTCTATATGCAAATTTCTATATAGTACATACTAAATTATATGGCACCAACATTCATACAGCAGAAGATGGAAGGAAAAATAGAGAAAAGAACACTGGTAAAGGGCACTTTGTTTCTCACAGTCCGTGAGAAACTGGGTAGACAACAGTGGGTTAGAGTTTAGAATATCTAACAATTAATTTTTAAAACTGGACTGATAATGAACTATTGTCTTTGAAAATACACAAAGCACTGTATTTCAAGTGCGCATGGAACACTGATGAAAACTTGCCATATACTGAGCCACAAAGAAAATCTAAATAAACTCCAAAAAGCAGAATTAGTACACAGAACATTATCTGATCATAATACAATAAAACCAAAAAGTAATCACATATCATAAGATGTTCTTTGTATGTCAAAAACTAAAAACTTTCTCTAAAACTCTTCGGAGAAGGAATACCAGTCAAGAGGGAAGATTATAAACAAAGACAATAATGAAAGTGGTACAGAGTGAATTAATAGTCTTAAATAAGCTTACAAATTGACATTCTGTAGAACACTCCATCCAAAGGCAACAGAATATACAAACACTTCTAAAATAGATAATATATTTTAGGCCATAAAACAAGTTTTAAAATGAAAAAGATTTGAGTCATACAATGTATGTTCTCTGACCACAAGAGATTTAAATTAGATATTAACTAAATAAAGAATGAAAGAGATGACATCAATACACATTCTTCAGATATAAAGATGGTAATTAAAAATGTTATGAACAACTTTTCCCAATAAACTTGAAAATTTAGATACAATGTCCAAATTTCTTTAAAAATAGAAACTTCCAAACCTCACTCAAGAAGAAACAAAGAAATAGGTAACATATTAAAGAAATTGTACTTGTAGTTAAAAACCTTCCTACAGACCTCTGGCCAAGATGGAAGTGTAGGTAGATAGACTTTGCCTGCTTGCACAACCAAAAATAGGACAACAAAAATTTAAAAAACAAAAAACAACCAGAACTGCTAGAAAATTGAACTGTATAGAAGTCTGACAGCCAAGGAGTTAAAGAAGAAACATTCATCCAGACTGGTAGGAGGGGTAGAGTGGCAACCAGGCAGGAGAGGACACGCGACAAGGAGCAGCTGGAGGGCCAGGTGGGTGAGGTGGCAACTGGTGTTCCCACATTTGCATGTGGATAAATCAGGAGGAAAAACTGGGGAGCAAGATGGACTGTGCAACTGAGGGTTCCAGTGCAGGGAAAAGAAAACCTCAAAACCTCTGGCTGTGAAAACCTCTGAGGGTTGTGGTGGTGGGAGGAACTCCCGGCCTCACAGGAGACTTTGTTGCAGAAACCCACAGGGTCCTAGAATGTACGCAAACCCATCAAGCTTGGAATCACCACTGGGCCCAATTTGCTTGTGGGTAGGAGGGGAAGTGCAGGCCGAGAGCCAAGCAAGAGCCATTGTTCCCTCTCTGACCTACTCCCCCCATATAGTACCACAATGCAGTGATGCGGGTTGTCCTGTCCTGGTGAATACGTAAGGCTCCACCACTTACAACATAACACATGGCCGAGACAAAGAAATATGGTCCAATTGAAAGAACAGATCAACTCTCCAAAAAAAGAACCAAATGACAAAGAGATAGCCAACCTGTCAGATACAGAGTTCAAAACACTGGTCATCAGGATGCTCACAGACACGGTTGAGTATGATTGCAAAATAGAGGAAAAAATGAAGGCTATGAAAAGTGAAATAATAAAAAATGTACAGGGAACCAACAGTGATGGGAAAGAAACCGGGACTTAAATCAACGGTTTGGAGCAGAAGGAAGAAATAAACATTCAACCAGAACAGAATGAAGAAACAGGAATTCAAAAAAAAAACCGAGGAGAGGCCTAGGAACATCCAGGACAACTTTAAGCGTTCCAACATCCAAATCATTGGGGTGCCAGAAAGAGAAGAGGAAGAGCAAGAAATTGAAAACTTATTTGAACAAATAATGAAGGAGAACTTCCCCAATCCAGCAAAGGAAATAGACATCCAGGGAGTCCAGGAAGCTCAGAGAGTCCCAAAGAAGTTGGACCCAAGGAGGAACACACCAAGGCACATCATAATTACATTATCCAAGATTAAAGAGAAGGAGAGTATCTTAAAAGCAGCAAAAGGAGACAGGTACCTACAAAGGAATTCCCATAAGACTATTAGCTGACTTCTCAAAAGAAACTTTGCAGGCAAGAAGGAGCTGAAAAGAAGTATTCAAAGTCAAGAAAGGCAAGGACCTACATCTCAGAATACGCTAGCCAGCAAAGCTATCATTTGGAATGGAAGGTCAGATAAAGTGCTTCCCAGATAAGGGCAAATTAAAGGAGTTCATCATCACCAAGGCCTTATAATATGAAATGTTGAAGAGACTTATCTAAGAAAAAGAAGATCAAAACTATGAACAGTAAAATGACAACAAATTAACAACTATCAACAGCTGAACCTAAAACAAAAACAGAGCAAACAACTAGAAAAGGAAGAGAATCACATAAATGGAGATCACATGGAGGGTTATCAGCCAGAAGAGGGGAGAATGGGGGAAAAGGTACAGGGAATGGTAGGTACAAAACAGACAAGGGGAGGTTAAGAATAGTACAGGAAATGGAGACGCCAAAGAACTTATATGTACGACCCATGGACATGAACTAAGGGTGGGGAATGCTGGTGGGGAGGTGCATGGTGGAGGGGAATAAAGGGGAGAAAAAAATGGGACAACAGTAATAGCATAATTAATAAATTATACTTTAAAGAAAACCTCCCTACAAAGAAAATTCAAGGCCTTGATACTTTGGGTTTTTTGGGTTGTTTTTTTTTTTAAGATTCTATTTATTTACTTTTAGAGAGAGGGGAAGGCGGGGAGACAGAGAGGGACAGAAACAGCAATGTATGGTTGCTCCTCACATGGCCCCCACTGGGGACTTGGCCTGCAACCCAGGCATGTGCCCTGACTGGGAATCGAACCGGGACCCTTTGGTTCCCAGCCCATGTTCAATCCACTGAGCTACACCAGCCAGGGCAAGGCCTTGATACTTTGAATGGTGTATTCTATCAAACATTTAAGGAAGAAAACAATACCAATAATACATAAACTTCAAAAAAATTGAAAAGAAGGGAATGATTCACAACTACTTGCATGAGGCTAGCATTATTCCAATACCGAAACCACACAAAGACATTATAAGAAAAGGATACAACAGACCATTATTCCTCATGAACACAGATGTTCACCAAAAAAAATTAATAATATGTCATAATTAAGTGGGTTTATCCCAAGAATGCAGGGTTGGTTTAAAATTCAAAAAGTCAATCAATATAACTCATTATATCAACAAATGAGAAAAAAACCCATATGATTATCTTTATAGATACAGAAAAAAAAAATATGATGAAAGCTAACACCATTTGCTTTTGAAAAAAAAATCTGCCCTGACTGGTGTAGCTCAGTGGATTGAGCGCGGGCTGGGAACCAAAGGGTCCTGGTTCGATTCCCAGTCAGGGCACATGCCTCAGTTGCAGGCCGGGCCCCCAGTGAGGGCCATGTGAGAGGCAACCATACATTGCTGTTTCTCTCCCTCTCTGTCTCCCTCCCTTCTCCTCTCTCTAAAAATAAATAAATAAAATCTTAAAAAAAAAAAAGGAAAAAAAATCTTAGGAAATTAAGAATAGAAGAGAAAACTGTACTTGAACAATTAAAAAATAAATTTAAAAAATTATTAAAAAAACAAAGAAGAGAAATTCCTCAACCTGATAAAGGACATTTTTGGAAACCAACAGTGAGCATCGTATTTATAAATCAAAGATCGAATGCTTTCCCACTACCACTGGGGAGGGACAAGCATGTCAACTCTTACATTTCTAGTCAACTGCACACTGGAGACCACACTGGAGCCAGTGTAAAAAGGCAAGAAGGAGAACTAAAAGGGATCAAGATTGGAAAAGAAGTAATTCTTGTTTTATTCAGACGACATGAGTGTTCATGTAAAAAATCTAATGGAAAAATACAAAAAAAATTGCTAGAACTAATAAGAAAGTTTAGCAAGACTGCAGGATAGAAAATCAATATACTAAAATCAATTGTATTTCTCATATCAAGCTGAAACTGAAGTTTAAAAATGTTGTTTACAACAGTATCCAAAAATAAAGGAATATTATGCAACTACAGAAAAGGCATCCTCAGCATTCTCCATTAACCAATATAAAAAGATCTAAGCTATACTAAGTGGGAAAAAAGAGTACAAAATCACAAATGTAATTTTTTCTATCATTTGTGTTAAAGAAGGAGGAATTCTGGTATGTGGGTAGGTAAATATATGTATATGTGTTTCTATTTATGTAAAGAAAATCTGGAAATATACTTAAAAACTTAGTAACACTGGTGATAAGCAGATGGGAACTGGGCAGATGGCATTAGGGGTGGGAGGGAGATTTTTCACTGTATACATTTTTATACTTTTTCATTTTTGAATCATATGAATGTATAACTGATCCAAAAACTAAATTAATTTAATATTCTAAAAAGAAGAGAAGCCAGTGCATAATTGTGTACCACTGACATCCTATGGAAATACAACTGTCTGGGACTTACAGACCAGGGTGTATGTACACCAGGCCACCGGTGAGATTCAGCTATAATTACATAAAGCATCTACTAGAGATTGGGCACACTGCTGGGTGCTAATGCTACGTATTAACAAAACAGATGTACCTGACTCCCTGGTACAGAGACTTTGAAAGAACAGTGACAATGAAGTCCAATGAAAGTGAAGAGAGGGCAAACACGAAGCGCCACAGAAACAAGGAGGCCTAACCCAAGTCAGCCTCCCTGAAAGTGTGACATTGAAGGGGACACCTAAAAGATATCATTCACCAACCAAATTGTCGGGAAGAAGCTCCAGGAAGGGAATAATGGCTGTGGGACAGTCCCAGCATAAGGGACGACACAGAGCCTTGAGGGACCGAGAGAGACTGTGAGCAGAGCGCATAGAGAGGAGAATGGCACTGGACGAGGACCGGCAGGCATATGAGGACTCTGAATTGTATTCTCAGGGCAATGGAAAACCACCGAAGGGGTTGTAAGCCGGGAAGTGAGAGTAAAAATTTAAGAATTGTGGCAGCATTACAAGTGATATAGAGTCTTTTTACTTTTGTCACAAAAATAAAAGTACAATGCCATTATTATGTTAGAATACACGTGCAAACTTTCATTACTTCTTTGCCAATCTCTGCTACTGTACACCACTTGCCAATTCTCATTCCCAATAGTATTTCTTAGTTCTCTTGGCTTGAACTCTCTCACCATCTGCAATTCCAGATTTCTGCTCACTTCCTTGTCATTCTTTATCCAGGGGACCTTGAAATGCCTTGAAAAGGGGACCCACAGGAGACTTCCACTTCCAAGAGGATGGAGCAGACAAAGTTTTCCCTATCCCTCCCACTAATATAGCTAAAAACCCTGGGCAGTGCAGACAACGCCAACACACAAAGACCCTGAAAGCTGGAGAGAGGGGCCTTCTTCTGCCCCTGTAACTTGTTTTCTGAGCCTACGCAGCCCCGCTGGTTCACTTCTGCTACCTCTGTGACTTTCTAAACTGTCTTTTATAATCAGAAAAAAAAGACATAAAATTCAAAAAAATTTCAAGTAACTCACAAGAATTCAGGAAAGACAAAACAGAGAAACAAAAAACTGAGAGAATAAAAAACAAAAATAAGATGACAGACTTAAGCACTAACATATGAATTACTTGAAATGTAAATGGTCTAAATACACCAATTAAAAGATAGGTTTGCAAAGTGTATTAAAGAACTCTGTAAGAAACTCACTTCAAATATAACACTATAGGCAGGCTGAAGATAAACTGATAGATAAAGATAGATGATGCAAACATTAATCAAAAGAAAGTAGAAGTTGCTACATTAACATTAGATGAAACAGACTTTAGAGGAAAAACAGTGTTTCCGGACCAGCAGGAACATCATAATGATAAAAGGGCCAGTCCTCTAAGATGACACAGCAACCCCAAATGTGTGCACATCAAACAACAGAGCTGTAAAACATGTGAAGCAAAAACTAAGAGAATTGAAAGGAGAAATAAATCCCGTTCTATCTAGAGACTTCAACATCCCTTTCATAACAATTGATAGAACAATTGGACAAAAAATTAGCAAGGATATAGAAGAACTCAGCAACACCATAAACCATCAAGGTATCTAACTGATATTTTTACAACACACCAACCAACAGCAGCAAGCAAATTCTGTCCAAGTGCCCATAGGACATGTACCAAGATAAACTACATCTAGGACCATAAAACAAACCTCAGCAAATCTGAAAGAACTGAAATCCTATAGAGTGTGTTCTCCAACCACAATGGAATCGAATTAGAAATCAATAACTGAAAAAAAAGACAACCAAAAAACAGGAAAATCTGCAAACACTTAGAAACTAAACAACACATTTCTAAATAACCTAAGAATCAACGAAAAAGTCACAAGAGAAATGTAAAAATACGTTCAACTGAGTGAGAATGAAGACACCATATCAAAACTGGTAGGACACAGTTAAAGTAGGGCTAAGAGAAAAATTAGAAAACAGAGAAAATTGCTTATCAATCTATACTCTCAAAGCCTATGAAAAGAAAAAACAAACAAATCCAAAGCAAACAGAAGGACATGATAATGAAATTGAAAACAAAAAATAAAACTGATAAAGAGCCAGTGCATCAGAAAAATCAGTAAAATTGATAAGCCTCTAGCAAGACTGATAAAGAATAAAGAGTAGACACCAATATTAATAATAAAGCAAGGGCTATCACTATAAACTCTGTAAACTTCGAAAGGATAATAAGGGAATATATTATGAAAAACTCTACACACATAAATTTGACAACTTAGACGAAATGAACCAGTTCCTGAAAAAACACAAACTATCATAAATGCAAACCCAAAGCACGCTGAGGCATCACCTCACGCCTGCTGAAACGGCCCTTGTCAAAAAGACAAGGGAGAACGGCTGCTGGCGGGAGCGGAGGAGAGGGGGACGCTGCACTGCTGGCGGGGGTGTAAGCTGATGCCGCCGCTAAGGCACCGTACGGAGGTTCCTCAGAAGATTAAAGATAGAACTACCGTATCACCCAGCAATTCCACCTCCGAGTATTTGTCTGAAGGAAACAACTTAAAAAATACACACATCCCTCATGTTTATTTTCAATAGCATTACTTTCAATAGCCAAAACGGATGAACGGATAAAGAAGTTGATAAAGCACCTGTTTTCCTATAGCTAAGCCAACACTCCTTTGACCTTGTTAGTCGTATTCCTGGAAAGGGTCTCTCATCGTTGTTTTATTTCATAATTCTGTAATTATGAACCAGCGTGAAAGTCCTTGGTAAAACATATTTATGGATACACACATATACATATATGCGACGAAATATTGCTCAGCCATAAAAATAATGAAATCTTGCCATTTTTGACAGCATGGATGGGCCTGGAGGGTAATATGCTAAGTGAAATAGTCAGATAGAGAAAGACAAATTCTGTATGTAGAATCTAGAAAGAAGAAAGAAGGAAGAAGAAGAGGAGGAGGAGGAAGATGAGGAAGAAGAAGGGAAGAGGAAGAAAGTGGGAAGAGGGGGAGGGAGAGAGGAGGGAAAAAATCAGGCCTTTACCAATTGAGAACATTTAAAACCATAAACAAAATATTAGAGCAAATCTGTTTCCATATTTTAAGCCTTCTTCTCTAGAATCTGATTATGAAGACACAAGGTAGACTGTCCAGGAGATAACCCCTGGTGGCAATTAGGGGTGTCAAACTCATTTTCATCAGGGGGCCACATCAGCCTCACGGTTGCCTTCTACGGGCTGAATGTAACTTTAGGACTGTATAAATGTAACTACTCCTTAACTAGGGGCAAGGAGCTGGGCACTGCCGCTGGTTAGAAACAAGGTGCTGGGCTGGATAAAACAAGGTGGAGGGCCGGATTGGGCCTACGGGCCTCCTGTTTGCCACCTAGCTCTGTTTCAGGCATACACAGGTGGCAAACACAAGGCCCCCAGACCCAATCCGGCCCTCCAGCCCAATCCGGCCCTCCACCTTGTTTTATCTGGGCCAGCACCTTGTTTCTACCTGGGAGCAGCGCCCAGCTCCTTGCCCCTAGGTAGCTCTCCATCTCCCCAGTGACAAGGGCTAAACTCATACTCAGCTTCCCACAGGATCTACAGTCGGAGCTGGCAGCTGACATTCCAGCCAGGACTAGTGCACAACCATCATGAGGAAACTCAGATGATTCCCTTACTTAATCCATTTGGAAGGCTGCTCTCACCAGAGCCCTAAAAGAAAGGAAAATGGAAAAGCAAAACCCTCAGTCCATTCAGCCAGACCTGGTCTACATACGCCTCTCCATGGGATGTTGAGGGATCAAGCCTGGGTGCAAATTGCCAGCCCTTCTGCCCCTAAGTTCAGCCTGTGCTATTGAGTATCAATAACATGAGGAATGAAAGGGTCCACAGAATTTACAGGCATGGAATGAGAGGAAGGGGAGGAAATGGAGACAACTCTTAAAAGATGTTTGGCTTTGCAAGAATGTGCAAACAGGAGGCATAAGGGTATGGCATGAGGCAAAGAAGGGATTTGTTTGCTGTGTTTGACTTTGTTTTGGGATAGAAAAGACTTGGCTAGAAGAAAAAGTGAGGTTTAACATGTATGAGACAAAGAACACTTTAATGCCTATCAATCCTACTAGTTATTATATAAATAAATTTTAGTTATAGGTTCAAATCTTTCTTGGATAAATAAAAGCCACAACCTGTCAAACATCACAAGATCCAAAAGTTATTTTTTATAGTTAAGACAGGACAAAATGTTGATTTAGCTTTGGAGGAAAGCAGAAGTGCTGACTGGCATATGTATTCTGACTCTAAGGAAAAGGTGAGGCCCCTCCTCAAAGGTGAAGAATAAAACTGAGGCACCAGGCATGAGTGCCACCTGCTGGCAAAATACAAATTCTCAGTATTTTGACAAAGAGAGAAACCAGTCTTAACTGGATTAGAGGTTACAGGTTTCTAATGAGTTTCTTGAAAATGATACAGAATCTCAAATCTTCCCATTCAGTAGAAGGAAAAAAAAAAGTCTTTTAAAAACACTCCTGGTCAGTTTGTCATTCTCCTTTTATTTCAATACATTCAATAGCATAAATCCAAGAGTTCTTACATTTTAAAATGAGCACTGGGTCATTTTAAATTGAAATATACCTCAGGATTTCAGCGAGCCTGTCCTCTGCAGCAATGTAGTAAACCCCCGTATGGCAGCCCTTCGTCACCTGAAGGCATGCATGTCTCCAATTATTTTCTCCTCAGATTGAACGACCCAGGACTTTTTTTAACCGCTGTTTTTAAAACCTGCCACTATCCCAGTTGTGGGATATAACTTAGTCTGTCAACAGTCTATAAAATATCTTAGAGGTTTTCCCTTTTTAACAGGCAGACTAGGGGTTCTATCACTTTCCTTTATCTGGGCCTCCACACACTATTGGCTCAAACTAAGTTGGTGTCAACGGAAATCCTGTCCAGCTAGATTTTCCCAATCTAGTACTCATGCAATTTAATTATTTAAATCTAATGAAGCCTTGATGTTTATCCCTGTTAAATTTCATCTCATAATGATTTTGATGGCACTTTGTCAAGATCATTCTGGACCTGATTCTTGGTGCCATATCATTTCAACAACCCCCTCAATAAATCTTCATCCAAATCAAAGATAAAAACGTGGATTTAAAGAGACCTAAGATGTAACTAATACTAAACCACCAAAGAATACTCTTTGGGTAGCAATGTTTATCTAGCTGCAAATCTATTTACTATTTACTAATCTATTTCAGCCACGATGAAGATAATGGGAAATTCAGACAAATGTTCTTAATGAAATCAAGATGTTACATAATAGGCATTCCATGAATACACTGTCCACATATTCATTTCAAAAAGGCAATTTATGAGTTTAATAACATGGTTATTTTTACATGAACTCATAAAAAATGTTCACAAACCACACTGGGGTTGCCAGTAGATAGTTCTTGAAGTTCACTCTTCTCACCCCTCACAAAAATTATGCATCTACAGTCAAACTGTAATTATTTTATGATTAAATATTTAAGCTTAAGCTTAATACAGTAGATCTGTGGCCAACTGTGCATGTACTTCACATATCCAAACAGGCCAAAGAGCATCTTTTCAGAAGAAAATAGTCCTCCTGAATAAAATAAATTGTGTTCCTCTGCTCAGGCATCTATGCTTAATTGAGAATTGAAAATTGATGTAGAGCTACTTACAAATTATTAACAATGGCTCAGATTGTTCTAACAGTATTTTGGGTTATAATTCAAAAAGTCTTGAGATTTGAACAATCATAATGTAATAATATGTCATACAGGCTGGACCAGCTATTTTCTTAAATATATTTATCTGGACTTTTCCATTTTAAAAGCCATTCTCTGTGCTCATGAAAATGAAAGCAAAATAAGAAGTGTTGTTCTACAGTAGAGTGTAGCTGTCCAGATGCGGACCCTGCAGCCCAACTGACTGGATTCTAATCCCAGCTCTAACCTTTAATTTCTATGTAACCTGAAACAGGTCACTTAACCTCTGTGCCTCAGGCTCATTTACAAAGGGGCCTCACGTCCGTATCTACCGTACAGAGTTATGATAAAAATTAAATGAGTTAATATGTATAAAGGGTTTGTAACTGTGCCTGCCACACAATAAGCATTAAATAGTTTAGATATTTGCTGTGATTGTCAATCTCGATCATCTGTTAGCATCACCCCTTGTCACCCATCCTTTCCTTGTACTTGTCTGAAAATAATAGTAGAGTACAACGGTTAGTTACGAGCTGGGCTTTGAAATCAGAAAGACCTGGATTTCAGTCCTGGACCCACCACTGAGCAGCAATTTTACCTTTTCAAGTCCCTTAACCTCTCTCAGCCTCAATTTTCTCATATCAAAATGGGGATTAAAAACGAGGATCTTCTTCATTGGTTTGTGGTGAAATTAAATAAAACGAATGTGACACCCTTTACATAGTACTTGGCACGTAGTGTGTACTCGCGAATCTTTGTCAGGACCCCTGTGTGCACTCCGAGCACTCTGGTGGGCACACCTGAACGTACTCTTCTCCCCGGACGGTCTTCGTGACGCTCCGGGCGCACATCTTTGCTTGTCTGACACTCTCCACCTTTCGCAGCTGCTCTGTGCTTTGTGGACAGATTCTTCTCTCGACATTCCTCCCTGCTTCCTTTCTCTTTAGATCATTTGTGGTTATTATGTCAAAAGTTAAGAATCCCTGTTCTTTGTGAACCCCTTAGTTTCAGGGAGGCCGTAATGATGAGACCATGCCCATATTTTTTCCTGATGTATCTGCTTTACAAAACACAGAATTCATGATAGGTGTATTTTTCATCATTATCACAATGTTTAAAATAGTAATCATTTTTCTCTCAAGAGTTTACCCCTTCCACTTCCCCAATCAATGGTAAAGGAAATCTAGAATAATGTTTCCCACTATTGTTTCCTTAACTTTTATGAAACTAAATTATTAATAAATCAAAAGTTTTATCAGATACTCATTTAGCAGAATAAAATTTCCTGCAGAGATCCAGAGGGTTAAAGAACTCATTCTACTACAGTTTGTGTCTCTGTAAATTTGTGTTAGAGACGATCACCTACCTTCGCTGTCATACTTCGTCATCAAAATGTCACTTTTATCCTTTTCTTCTTTTATAGCTCTCTACCATGTTCTTTTCCAGCATGGTAGTTTCTGTATTCACTCGCACACACGCGCGCGCACACACCCGCCCTACCTCAAACTTTCTAGCGTTTGCTGTTAGATGTGGCCAGAGTTCTTTTACAAACACCATCTCCATCACCTCTTAGTAGTAGCTATTCTCATTAAAATATTGTTTTATTAACTACGTATACTGCATTGGTACACAAAGCAATTTATATACCAGGTACTGTTCTCAAACAGTTTTGTTCCCAAATGCTTTCTTTCTATTTATGTTTTCCTCCCAAATTATTTTTATGACTTTACCTGGGCTTATGTTTCTTCTTTACTGATAAATTTGATAGGCCTCCAAACAAACAGTAATAAAAATTACTCTGCCAGAAACCCGCTACTAAAAGAGCACATTAAAGAGCACAGTTCAGGAAACCCTATCTTCCTCTGATACCCTCCAAACGTCAGCTGCTCTGTCTATCTTATCTCTCAAAGTTATGAACATCAAATGAAGATATGCAAAGATACGAACTGTGCCTGCTCCAGAACTTCAAACACCCAAGGGTTTTTCTAAATATTTCTGTTAAAGTATATAAAGTTTTTCTGACCAGGCTGCAAACTTTAGGACAGCGAGGATCAGGTGTATTTACTCACCATGGCCCAGTGTCTAGTATGCACTAGACCAGTATGGCCTGTGGGCCATATCCTGACCACAGCCTGTTTCTGGATTGCTCACAGAGCTAAAAGCGGTTTTTACATTTTTAAGGGTTGTGTTTTTAAAAAATGTGAGAGATCATATGTGCCTAAATTTTCCTATCTGGCCCTTCTGACCCCTACTATTAGATCTTCAACTATATGTTAGAAGAGGAAGTAGGGGGAGGTGAGAGGGCTCCAGAAACAGGGAAGGGTAAATGAGATTTACAACAAATACACTTAAAGAGCACCGCAAACAGTAAAACTCACCTAATGAACACTGTGCAGCCTTTAAATTGTTCCTTGACTTCAATTTTCACTGAATTCCAAGAAAAACTAAATATCTTTCATTTGCATATTTTATAAATCATATTTTTTGTAACTAATCTGTTCCTGAGTCACACAAGGTACTCCTAGGAGAACTAAATTTAAAACTTGGTAGTTTACCTGTTCTTCAACTAGCCTAGTTAACATAAAGGTTAGTCATTAGCAAGGTGTCAGCCACTGTAAGATGTAAACCCACAGACATACCCTGTCCTACACATACATACACACAGCCTTTCCCTCCACACAGTGCTAAGAGTAGCTCGGCACTAACACTTCCCAGCATTTCACTCATCTGTTTCCATGTGACCTGGTACTTCAAAATGTAATCCTATAGAATGCACCACAAGCCCTGAAATAAAGCTTCAAATACTGAAAATTGCTTAACCCAATCATGAAAGTTCTATTCTCAAGTAAAATGAAAGAGCAGTGTTAGACCTATTTAGTGACTATTGGAAGCGCATGCAAAGGCGTACCTGAAAATGCTGTTCCATCACTTGGATTTTTCCCTGGTCTGGGCACTTTTTCAGAGCTCGGTCTGCATAATGGAATAGGATTTCTACCATCTGTAAGGAAAATAGCCTTGTATAGAAGTTAAAATATATCTCTAAAGTTTTTCAATGCTTAATATACATGATTCTTCTAAATAATACAGAATCAGGCTTTGTTATTATATTAAAATATAACGTAAAATTTTAGTGGCTTTATTTTCCAATATTTTAAACCCTAGCCTAATTTCTTGCAACCTCAGGACTAGTACTGACTTGCTAATCTTTTAAAAAAATATCTCCAGGCTCTAGACTTTAGCAGTGTCTATGTTGCTTAGGAAATGCAATGTTGAGGTTAAGCTCTTCAGTAATCCTCTCCTGTAAGCCTTTCCCTAAAGAACACAGTATACAGAACCCGAAATATTTCAGCAGATACTGAGAAAATCATTTGTGAGTAAAGGGTGACCAATTTCATTTTCTAAATGTTTATACTAATTTGGAATATAACTTTTACTAAGGCACACACTTGCACCATAAAAAGGGAAAGAAATGAGTACAGTAAATGAATTCAACCAAGTCTAGACTAGGAAAACAAAGCCAATAGTAAATATTAGCATTAATCACATTAATGCTAATTGGTAATAATAAAACATCAGCCCTCTGTGCTACCTTGGGTAACACACACACATTTGCATAAATACTAATTACTAATCAGTTTATAAAAAAATAAAAAATGTCAACATTCTATGAGCTATAATTAGGTTCAGAAACACATAATCCAGATCACAGACTTCTTCCCTGTTTCTGCTGTAAGTAGTACTACTGCTTATTTTACTACTTCATCATCTTTGTGAGCCAGTCAGCAAGAAAAAAAAGGCAGTAAGAAGAAATTTTAAAAGTATTCAGTGTGACACCAGAGAACTACAGTCAGATTCGTTCTTTATGCCGCCTCCTTGACTGCGGCCATTTACCGACTCACGCCCGAAGACTGTGAGCAAACACCCAGAGCAGATCTGCAAAGACCCTGTCAAAACACTCACTCGGTCTGCAACAACAGCCTTCCGCTTGCTGGCATCCCCTGATAATCCTGCAGGGAAGCAAAATCCAAATGAAAACGAAGTTATCCACATCGTCTATTTACAACCTGTACTGGCAATACATGTAACAATCCTTAGGTGTCAAGATAATGTGCCGTAACAGGAACACCTCGCATCTATTGTACAAGAGGGCATATCAACATACTTCTCTAACAAACTTTCCCTGTGGAATGGAAGGATTTAAAAAGTGACATTAAATTCTATATCCTGTATTTATCATTAATCTTTTTCACTGATACCTGTAAGATCTAGTAACAACATAGTTAAAATACCGTAAAATACCTAAATATTTAGCTAAAAAGTGTTCTATGAGTCATCAGTATTATTCATTCTCTCTACTCCAGAAAAACATCTACGACACTGGTGTTCTGTTAACTTACCCACTACTGCTTTGGCTTTTCCTTCATGGAAAGACCATGCAAGAGCCAAGGCTTCTGTAAGACAATCCTGTTTCAGGAGATGATCCACTCTCTAAAATGAATAAATGAGAGAAGTTAGATCCCTGTGTCTAACCACTCACAAGTCAGGATTCCTATCCTACCTAAGATCTTTCCAGAAGGTTCTGCTTAGTAGCTACAGTTATTCAGTTAACCATGTGAATATCTCATTTCCAAGAAAAATAATTTATTAGAGCACTAGATAGTACAGTGACTGTATAAGCTAGTATACTACCCCGGCAGCCATAGGCCCAAATACAAAAAGAGAAAACCACTAAAATGTCACTGTAACAGAAACGGCTAGTTGTTCATCACAGCATCCTTTCACCTCTTCATCCTTAGTAACAAATCCCAAGTTTCTTTGAGACAGCAATAAACCAGCTAAAGGACATTTCTAAGACTCGCTTGTGGCCACATGGCGCCCTGTGACTAAGGTCTAGCCAATGATATGTAAGTGCAAGTGTTGTTTGGTATTTCTGGGATGTCACCATAAAAGGCAGGGGCCAGCCCTTTTCTTCTCTTTCCTCCTTCCTGGAATGTGAACTTAACATTTGAATGGAGCTCCAGCAGCCACACTGAAACATAAAATGACCTTGGGACTAGAATGCACAACAAGGACAGTAGAACAGGATAGTCTACTAAAGACCATGGAGCCGCCACACTGGCCACATTCTGCCCACCTCCAGATTGCTTTGACATAATAGAGAAAGCTTGAAGCCACTGTTGCAACTTGAAGCAACAGTTGAAACCACTGTTATTTTGAATTTTCTCATGTATGTAACCAAAGCTAATTTTAATTTATAGGGAGTTTTATCAAGTACCCAACACTTACAATGGTTTTGCTGTACATTTCTGAAATTAAAAAGCACAAATCCAAATAATCTTTTTCAGCAGTCAACACAAATGTTAAGGTGCTTATCAATTCAAAACTCTTACACATAAAATAACTTTGAACTTACCTCTCTCCAGCTCCTCAACATCATCACATAAACAGACTGGAAAACAAAGAGAAGGAAACTAAAATAACCGTCTTTAACATACTTGTTTGAAGACACATTTGTCCCTGTCCCCCAGCTCATTTTACATTTCTTTAAGTAAAATCATTTTATACTACAGTTAGAAATACAGTATTTTCTAAAGGGTCTTCAAGGGCCCACATTAAAGAGTAAATCAAACAAACATTAAAGGTAGTAAGTCTACAGTTCAAGGAGTACACACTGTGAACTCGAAAATATTTTGAATTTTAATAATGAAAAAATACTTCTTCTCCATCTTAAGATTTTTTTTAAGCATAGGAAGAAACTGAGATACAAAAAGTTCCTATTCCAATGACTATATGCTAAGTCAAATGCCTCAATGCATTTTAATATATCCTATGCTGATCTAATAAAGGACATTAAAGTATCTTCCTGGTCACAAAAGCATAAATGCTTCACCAGGTGAAGAAAGATTATAAAAGTATCCCTGAATCAAGAAAATAAGAGTCCTATTACAATCTAAACAAAAGTAAAAGTATACCTAAAAATAAATTAATTAGCTAAAAATCATGATTATCAACCCCTAGAAGTTTCAGAGTGCCGTTGATCAGCATTCACTTTGTAATGCACCGCCTTCATCACCAGCAACCTCTTTCAGCCCCAACTAGCCTGACACAAACAAATGCCAAGTCACAGTGGAAGAGCTTACTTTGGTCCCCAAATAAAAGATCTGACCACCATAGCTACTGATGGATTGATAACAAGCCTTCTCTCCAACCAAAGCCTGTAAAAAAAGAATAAACAAAAAAGGTAAAGATTATATGAATTAGAAGTCTCATTCAGTTTTCAAGAATGTCAATTGTAAAGACAACATTTCAGGTCAACATGGTTTCACTCCGAAAGTGAGGGGGTGGGAAAAATGTCTGTCAAGTGCAGTCTGTGAGTGAAAGTGGCAGAAAAGCCAAAGTGTAAAATGCAATTCCCTGTTTACATATAGTCCTTATTTTTTTCAGAATATCGCAGAAATGGGAGGAGCGTACCAACTTCTAAATCTAAAGGAAAACTGCACCTGCCCATTACTGGATATCAGTAGTCACTGCTTCTGCCAAAGGATAGAGCTGTCTGAAATTGGTACCTCTAAGTAATCTGAAATAAATAGCAACATCAAACACAAGAAAGAGGAAGATAAAGCAGCATAGTATATAGGAGTCCACATAACCCAGCAAAATAGAAATAAAACCTCTGTTTGCAAATCTGGGTTGCAATGTCACTTTCAAGGTATGACGTTAAATAAGTTTCCAACTTCTGACATCGAGATTTCACGTCTTTGAAAGCCATGCACAGTTTCTGTGAGGCTTAAATACATTAACACTTATAAATCCTCCCAAAATATATAACTGGTCAATAACAGATAACCATATCTTGACCTTTCTTTATGTAAACTTAAAGATATACACAAAGGTAGAGAGAATAAAATAATAAACCCCATGCAATCATTAACCAGCTTCAATTGTCAGCTCATCACCAGTCTTGTCTCATCTGTAATCCCACTGACTCCCCTGTAACACAGTATAACTCTGAAGTGAACTTCAGATTTTGAATATTTCATTTACAAAAATTCAGTGTGTGCATAATAAATGAGTCCTTTTTAATATAACCATAATTTCATTAACACACTTTTACAAATTAACAATCATTCCTAAATATCAAATACCCAACCAGTGTTTCAAATTATCTCATAAATGTCAAATATTGATGTTTTTATTCTATGTTCTGTTTTGTTTTTCCTACCTTTTGTCTGAAGAATCAAGACCGAATCAAGGCCTGCATATTGGAGCTGGCTGACAGATCTCACAAGTCTCTTTTTGCCTCCAGCTTCTCTCCACCCCTTATTTTCCTCAAAGTCTATTTAATAAAGAAGCTGAAACACTTTTTCCATAGAGTTTCCTCCACCTGGATTTTGCTGTGTCCTCAACGAATCTTTTGCCATGTTCCTCTGTCTTCTATATTTTCTCTATATTTTGAATCTGAATTAGGGGTTTTGGTTTTGGCTTGGTTTTGGCAGTACTACTTTAGGTAGGCTTTTGATAGATGCCCTTCATTAGCAGGTTAAAGAAGTCCCCTTCTATTCCTACTTCGCTAAAAGTTTTGTCAGAACTGGATGTTGAATTTTGTCAAATGATTTTCCTTTATCTTTTGAGATATTACAGTTTTTCTTTCACCATTAATGACCAACTAATATGGCAAATTACATTGATTTTATGTTAAGCCAGCCTTGCAAACCTTGGATGAACACCATTTAATCACAATTACTCTTTTTATACACTGCTTGTTTGTATTTGCTAATATGTTAGGAATTTTTGCATCTATATTTATGAGGACATTGGACTGTAATATTCTTTATTGCAATGTCTTTGTCTGATTTTATTATCAGCGATAAGCTAATCTCATAAAAAATTATGTGTTCCCTTTTCCTCTATTTTTAAAAAGATTTCTGTGTAAAATTGGTGGGTTTTTTTCCTAAAATATGATTGATTTCACTAGTGAAGTTATCTGGGCCTGCAGTTTCTTAGCAGATAATTAATTTATTTATTTAATTGACATACAGCCACTTAGATTTTTCATTTCTTCTTGAGTCAGCTTTGGTAATTTGTGCCTTCCAAAGAATTTTTCCACTGCATCTAAAGTTGTTGAGTTTATTGGCCTAAAATTATTTATATTGTCTTTTTAATATCTATAGGTTCTATAGTGACATCACCACTCTCACTCCTGATATTAGTAATTGTGCCTTCTCCCTTTTTTCCTTGATTAGCCTCACTAGAGGTTTGTAAGTTTTATTTATCTTTTAAAGAACTGACTTTTGGTTTCTTTGATTTTTTTCATTGTTTGGCCATTTTCTATTTAATTGATTTGTGTTCATCTTTATTATTTCTTCCCTCAACCTAATTTATTTTGCTACTTTTTTATTTCCTTAATTGAAATGGAAGTTTAGATCACTTATTTGAGATCTTGTTTCTTTTTTAATGTAAGTATTTAATGTTATAAATTAGCCTCAAAAAACTGATTTAATTATAGACCAACGATTTGATATGTTGTATTTTTATTTAGTTTAAAATATATTCTCATTTCCTTTGAGATTTGACTTACAGCTTATTTATGTGTTATTTAATCTCTAAATATTTCATTATCTCCAGAGTGACCCTGATGATTCCTTCAATAACTTGTTGAAGTTTGTTTTATGGTCTATCACATAACCTATATTGGTAGATGCTCCATGTGCACTAGAAAAAATATCTGTACTTTGCTTCTGTTGGATGCAATATTCTATAATTGTCAGGTCCAGTTGGTCAATAGTGGGTTTTTTTTGAAGTCTTCTATACCTTTAATGATTTTCTGTCTACTAATTTCATTAATAACTGAGAGAGAAGTTTCAAATTTCCAAAGTATAACTGAATTTGTCTCTCCTTTTAATTTTGTTAGCTTTTGCTTCATATCCAGTGTATTTTTCATCTCAAGCACTGTAGTTTTATCTTTAGAAGTTAGATTTACATCTTTTAATATCTTCCATGTTTCTACTTAACTTTTTGGACATATGGACTATAATTATAATAATTGTTATGATCTTGTCTGCTAATTCTAATATCTGTTTCAGGTTTAAGTCAGCTTTGATGGCTTTTTCTCCTCATTTTAAGTTGTGTTTTTCTTCTTCTTTGCATGCCTAGTAATCCCTGATTGGGTGGCAGCCATTGTGAATTTTACCTTGCTGGGTCCTGGAAATTTCTGTATTCCTATTAATATTATTGTGCTTTGTTCTGGGAGGAGTTAAGTTACCTGGAAACAGTTTGTTCCTTTCTGGTCTTGTTTTTAAGATTTTTTAGTGGGGACAAGAGCAGTATTTACTCTATTCCTAATTATTCCCCACTGGTGAGGCAAGATGCCCCTGAGTACTCTATCCAATGCCCTGTAGATCATGAAGTTCTCTGTCTAGCTGATATAAACAAGCCTGTGTGAGCACTGGCTATAGTTCCTTCTAAATCTTACAAATACTTCTTGTCCTGGTCTTGGGTAGTTTCCTCATAGGCATCTACTGACTAGTAGTCTGCTGAATACCCACGAAGCCTTCGTATAGTGTTCTCCTCACCAGCACTCTGGCCTATCCTGCCCACCTTTGTCCTCCTGCAGTCTCGGCTGTGTCTCAACGCAGGGAACACTCAAGCTTCAACTGCCTTCCTCCCCCACGAGCCACATGGAAATCCTCAAGCGCAGATGCCGGGGCACTCACAGGACTCATGTCATTTGTTTCCCACGTTGTCAGGGTTGCCGTCCTTTATTACCTGCTCTCTAGTATCTTGAAAACCGTTCTTTCTTTTTCTGAATTTTTTCCCCCAGACAGGAGAGTAAATCCAGTCCCCATTACTCTGTCTTAGCCAAAAGCACAAGTTTAAACTTTGACTTAAAAAAGAATACTTTTCAGTAATTTTAATAACCACCCAGACACCAGAAAATATCTAAGAATGAGACAGTAATTATTCCTACTTTAGTGAATTCTATTGCACTACCATTATTTCTATTCTGGATTTTCTTGGTTTCTAAATTCTGAGGCTGGAAGACCCTTTCATGCATATTTCATGCTCTGAAGTTCTAACATCTCAGGGAGATCTGGGTACTGGCTACACAACGTGCAGCAGACATTCATTAAATATGACCATCATTACTATTTTTTTAAGAAATTACCAAGGGAAGCCTCATAATAGTCTAATTTCCTGCTTCAAGATTACTGGTTTAGGAAACATGAGCTCACAATTTAAAGTAATTTCACTGTAAACTCTATCTGTGTAAATTGCTAAAGGTCATTATTATGGTTACTTAAAATACATTAAAGTTGATACTAAGATCATAATTTTTATGTCTTCCTTTTCTCCAGGCACCAACATTTCATCCCCATCTTACTCCTACCTTCTTTCTTTGTCTCAAAGCCGTCTTTGCCTTCGAGTTCCCACAACCACCGCACCTGTTCCTGCCATTCCCAGTCGCCCCAGTATTCCCACAGCCTCCCAGGCTGCCTTGCCTCTTAAGTCTATCAGGCTTCTTGCCATCCTATTAAATTTTCTAAAATATTTTGCTTTTATAATTTCTTTCTTATAAATTTTCAATTTCATTTTATGATTTAGTATAAAAGTTAAAACTCTTCAGTATTAAATTAGTGACATTTCAGGAATTATTGTTTTAGTCCACATTCCTGAACACTTACAAATGTACCCACGTCCACTTCAACCTAGCGGCTTTCAAAGAAACACCTCAAGACATAAAGATAACTCCTCAGAGTTTCTATTTCTAGAACAAATCGGCAACAAATACCAACTTTATCAAATCAGTACTAAGATAATGGGTCACTCTTACCAGTGCCTGGCTAACATTTCCTCCGGTGGCTAGTGATTTGAAATGGCTGCTATTATAGACCAGCTGAACTTCTGAGATCTCCACTGTTTCCAGTTCCTCTTGAGTTTGCCGATCAATCACATGCAACTTCTCTGCACTGTCCAAGAGTACAACTGTGCGTGAGTTTATCCACTGCAATTCAAACACACAACAAAAGTGAGGTGCACCCCATGCCATTATTCAGGACAAGAAAGCTGGGCTGCTCAGTCACACTACACTGAAGACCTTATCCATTTAAGAGCTTAAGGACAACACAATCACAGCAAGAACTACTCAGTGAATGGCCCAGGGAACAGTAGGTACACAACATCATAGTGAGTTTGACAGAGCTAAAATAGCACCCTCACAGTCTGAAAGAGGGCTAACAAGATCTTTAATAAACACATTACAAGATATATTGGCTTTGGTAAAGTTTTTCCAAAAGTACACTGGCACAAATGACTTAAGCAAAGTATATTACTAAACAAATATAAAGTGATCAACTCTGCATTTCCAGTTTTTATAATTAATAAATCTCATAACCCTAGGTGATCAAAGGAGGATTGTTAACGCTTAAGTAATACATATTTTAAAACAGAAGCTTTTTAAAATATATATTTCTTTCACAGCCTCCCTAAAATTACTAGGAGAGTTCTTTGTTCTATTTCTCTATATCTTCTGAATTTTCTTTAATAAGAACTAGTATAATCTTTAAAATAATTACTAAACAATAACGCTAAAAATCTTCTGAAGGATGCCATTTTGATAAACTTCTTGGGTTATGTATGAGACTTATTTTCTATATATATATATATATTTTTTTTTTAAATCTCAATCCCTCCCAAGAAATAAAATTTTAAAATCTGCTCAATTAAAATTCTAAATTAGAGGAAACAAATAACTCCCCTGAACATTATTTCTCTAGTATTCACATTGGTTTATTTATATGATCTACCCCAAGTTATCAAAGGTTGTTTACATAATATCATATCAGTGACAACCAAGATGAAAATGGATTAATTTTCTTTTGACATATGCCGAAGATATACTCTATCACTATATACTAGCTACTATAAGGGAAGAGTTTTTTTCTCCTGCCCCACCACTGCCTCCTGCCAAAAATAAAATAAAAAAGACCTCTCAGAAACAAGAGTTTGATACTCGAATCTTTTACAAAGAGGTCCTATAAGGTGCCCTCCTGATCACTTTATTTTGAAAAACAAAGTATCATTTAAGAAAGACACATTTTTTATTAGCCTTATACAACCTCAGTCAGTAAGTTTTTAAATGCTTTCGAAGGTAACCTGATTAAAACAAAGACAGAATGACAGAGAAAAAAATGTTTCCAGTTTAGCAATTATTCCTGAGGTTAGACCTTCACAATTAGGAGTGCTGATATTGTTGTAAACAAGTCTTTTAAAGGTAATTTACAGAGCAATGCAGTTAGTGGTCACATCATGGATACGCCACAGGATAAATGAAAATACTTGCTGTGGTACTGTTAGAACAGCTACTTGTGGTTGAAAAAAAATTTGGGGGGAAAGAATCATATGCCAATTTTAAGAGTGCTGTATCTCAAATATCTTAAACAGAAGTGACGATGAATTCCAGAAAACTGTGTTAGGTGATTCAGCAACGGTTCTGATGATGACAAAGACACTGATGCACAAGGTTAGCAATTATTTCATGAAAATGTGTGTAAGAAAAAGCATTATTTCTAAATCAATCATCTATGTGTGAGATTAAAAGGCAATGTATAACTAAATATAAATCCTGTATATCAAAGATCTATTTCATTTACAATTATAAAAAGTTTCATTTTATCAAATTGGGTGTGAAAACTTCTTTTAGCCTTTTTATTGCAAAAATGAGGCACTGTTTAAACTTAGGGTTATCTATATTCATGTATCTACAGGATGTTTCATTGGATACCAGATATTGATATGTTAAAAGAACTAATGACAGAAACCCGGAAATGTTATAATCACACTATTACAGAATTAAAACACTTTTTAAAAAAGAAAAAGTTGACACAAAAAGAAATAATCTCGTTTTTTACACCAAAAGGTCACTTAGGACTGAGATGTGTGGCAGAGAGAGAACTCTGCAAAGTTTTCAGCCACAGAAAAGAATAGATTATATAAGTTCCTGAACCAATTAGGACAAACTCAGAAGGATAAAAATATGTTTACAAAGACAGTCTGGCAATGATCCTGAACAAATCCACCTAAATTGTTCTAAATACCCCTTTGAGCTAATGAAGACATAAAAGAAAACTTCTGTTCAGCAAGACATCAGGCTGAAAGACAAGAAAAATAATGTGGTATCACACCAAACTCAGACTTTATTCAATATAAGCCAGACATTACTTCTGTCCATATTTCATATAATCCTAAAGGCATGGTTCATGGCAGAAATTCTGATAGCTTTAATACATCATGGACTCAAAACAATTACACACAATAAATGGGGAGAGTTCATTTGAATACTCACAGTAAAGTTGATGAGGTCATAGTATAGGTGAAGATGCTTTTGCTTAGTAACATGTATTGCTCCAGATTCATCTCTCTTAACCTGATGATGGAATAAACAACCAAAACATCAGGTACTGTTTGAGGGACATTTTTAGATACTTAATCATAGTCCACCAAGAACATTATTTCCATTCAGAGTACAGATAAGCAAAAATATTGGTAATTAAAGAAACTACTACACAAATGACAGAAATCATCACACCATGATTTGTTCCAAAATCTAAGGTATATCTGGTCAGCAGTTTAGCTGTCAGTATTAGCAAATTCTATAATGTAATATCTACTCAGTCATAATTTGGAACAACCTAACTTCGTTACATCAGGGACTGTATTTAGCTAGAGTTAAAGCTTAAAACAGGATGGTGACGTGGAGTGAAAAGTCAAACAAAAGTTCGTTAAAAGAAAATAGCTGCATTGATGACAAAACTAGACTTTTCTGATATATAATACTATTATAGCACAAAACACACCAGATTTCCCCAAAGAACCTCAAGTGTCAATATTGTATTTACATATGTGCACACATATTCTACAATCTTCCATCATCCTTATAAGTCGCTTTCTCCACTTCCACTCCAAGGAGATGAAGCGTGGAAGAAGAAACACAGAGCATGGTGTGCACCTGACCCGCCCAGAGTTCCTGACACTCCGCTCAGCCTGAGTTTCCTTGCACGCTCCCCACAGCAGTGCTGAAGTCCCGAGTCCTCTTTGCCTTCTAGTCCCGTCACTGCAGTGCTGACCTCACCAGGCCCCTTAACAAACAGCTGAGACCACTCAACGTGGGCCCTCGTGTACTCCCATCTTCACTTCCCCTGTAAGAAAGGGTACTCGGGTGAAGGAGTGTGGCATCTAGAGCCATGGGATTAAGAATAAGTCCCACTACTACAGCTGTGTGACCAAGGGCAAATCCGTTCTTCTTTCTCAGTCTCCTCATCTGTAAAATTAAAGTAGGGCAGAACCAAGTTGTTCCAGATCTTGCATATGTTGAAAGTGTTTCATAATTGAAAAGATCAATGCCAACATTAACTACACTCCTGAGATTTCCTACAGTCCTTGCTAAAGAAAGTCACTTCACCCATACACACTCTAAATCCTACCCTCTCCATCACTGTTGAATATTACCCCTCCCTTGACATCCCATTCGGTCACGCCTTTTTCAGGGCCCTTTTCCTCTTGCTATCAAATATGTTACTGACTTTTCCACCTTTAAATAAAAAACAAAAACCCTTCCCTTGAGTTACTTCTTACCGATATGTAACCATTCTCTTTTCTCCTGCAACCAAACACTGTACTATATTTGTGTCCATTTGCTCTTCTAGATACCCATTTCTTTAACAAGGCTCTACAATCTAGTTCTACCTCCAATCCACTGATAATTAGTCCTCTGAGAAGTTTCTAATGAACTAATTCCTGCAGATCCAGTGGTCTTATCATTGATCTTCTTCCTTGATCTTTCTTTGGTGTTGTGTGCCCCTGGAATGGACACTGCCCGGAAGCCTCTCCTGTGTCTTCCCTCTGATGCCATACTGTCCGGTTTCACCTCCTATGCTTACATGCCTCTACAGGAGCCTCCTCGCCTGCTGCCTCTGCATTTTCCTTTCCCTTGCACGAGTGTCCACCAAGGTTCTGTATGCTCCAGCTTTTTCATTTCAGCTTCAACTACCTTCTCCATCCTGGAACTCTCGTTTGTACTCCAGACCTGGACTGCCATCAGCCCAGCGAGCATTCCCACACAATACTTGAGAGAGTCCCACCTTCACTTCCAACTCAGCACATTCAAACCTTCCCTAACCTTAACTCGATATTTCATGCTTCTAACACTCAAAAATATGATGTTTCATTCATGTCCTTCAGTCCACAGATCCAATAATATGAGAAGCCTTGTCTTTCCTTCAAACGTCATCTCTAACTCTCACTATAACTAACCGTCTTTGTCTGAAGACCTCATACCTGCTTTATTACAAGAGCAAAACTTCTCATCTCCCTCCTACAATCTATTCTTTTTGCTATTTCTATACTGATCTTCCCCCTTCCCCCCAAAAATCAACATCTTTATATTTTAATTATCTAAGAGCCCTTGATGGCTCCCCATCTAGGCCAATTATATATAATCCAGATTAGGGATTAGCAAATTTATTCTGTACAAGGCCACACAGTAAATATTTCAGGTTCTACACACCACACATACAGTCTATGTCACAACTACTCAAGTCCGTCACTGCAGTACAAAGGCAGCCACAAATAACACATAACTGAACGGGCTTGACTGCATTGTAATAACATTTTATTTACAAAAACAAGGAGCCAGCCAGATCTGACCCACAGGCCATTGTTTGCCAACCCCTAATCTAGATCCATGCCATACATTCAACTTTATTTTCCCCAATAGACATTCCATAAACTTTTATTAAACATGTCCTCTAGACAGACAGTGTCCTAGTGGCTGAAATATAGCGAGAGTTGGTCTTGAGATGTATGAAGCTTTCACTCCTTTGAGGAAAAAAATATCAGACAAGTTATTTAAAAAGTACTGAATGTTATCAAAGAAGAAAGTTTTACAGGTGTGTGTAGCAAGAAATACCAATTCAGTGCAGGAGGTCAGGGAAGGCAGTATTAATCATGAGCTAGGGTAAAGTGGAAGACAGCACAGAAATTTCCCGGCAGAGGTGACAGCACATGTAAAGACACTGAAGTCAAAGACAAGTTAGGAAATTACTCCAGAGTCTAGGCTAAAACTGTCAGTGGTTTAGACTAGGGAAGCAACAATGAGGGAGACATAAAGAGCGTAAATTCAGGAGGTTTTGAAGATAGCGTCAACAGGATGTGGTGATGGCGCAGAAAAGAAGGACGAAGAGGAACCAAAAGGCGACTCCTAGGTTTCTGGCTGGAGAAACTAGGTGGACAGCGGTGCGCTTGCTTAACTGAGCTAGAAACCCAAGAAGAGGTCACATAGGCACACGTCACATAGGCATACTCTTACCTCTATAACTTCAGTTCACCTTACTTCCCCCAACATGCACATCCGCCCCTCCTGTAGTATTCACAGTATATCCTTCATAAAGTCTTCCATACCCTCTCCAGTCCATATCCATCTCTTCAAACTCTAAACATAACAACTTTTAATTCTCATCACATAGTTGAATCCTTAAACTGCTCTCCCTAGTAGTAATGAACATACCGATTTTGCCTTTCAAACAGTATTTTCAGGTATGTGAGAAGAATTTGTTTTATACTTCCTTCAATTGCTTCTTGTGCCCATCACAGTGTACAGTATTCAATGACACTTGCTGTCTAATAAATACACCATATATAGATAGGTAAGCCATTTATACAGACATATGTTCATATTTATATATACACATATGCCAGTAATTATTTGTTAGTTAAAGGAGATAGAACTGAGAAATACACCATGAAAGGGCATGGAGCGGAGGGTTATCAGCTGTTATCCATATTAAGGATTAAAGACTTACATAAAAATTAAGTAGGTCACTCTCTCTCCAAAGAATTATGATGGCATATTTCTTTGATACAATATTAAATTACTAATGAATTAGAAAAAAATATTTTGGTAAAAGACTTCACAACAAATCTAGCATAACATTAGTGCTTACCAAAAGAAAGTGAACAACGTCTCCTCTGCAGAAAGCAAGCATGGGGTTCACAGAACTGTGCGCTGCCACGAAGTGCCACGCCAGCAGTGGGACGCTGGAAGGGTCCATCTGAGGGAGGGGAAGGCCAGAAAAAGTCATCACAGGTAACAGACAAAAAGACAGAAAGAAAACTGATTAAAAACCATTTGACTAGTGTTCCTTACTAAAACTTCTTCCAATTTCTCATTAAAATGCACAGGAAGCAGGGACTGATTGGGAAGTGTCATGAGGAAACTTTCTGGGTTGGTGGTAATGTTCTACATCTTATTAGAGGTTTGAGTTACAAAAGCATAAACACCTGTCACAGTTCAGCAAATGTACACTCAAGAGCTGCATTTTATTGTGTGTAAATTTTATACAAAAGGAAAAACTTAGATGACTATTGAACTTTAGCTAATCACATGCATGCTGAATATTTAGGAAAAAGAATGTTGATTTCTGCAATTTATTTGGAAATTAATAAAAAAATAATTTGTCAAATAGATGGAGAGATATATAGTAAAGAAAATAGAGTAAAATATTAACTGTAGAATTTAGATGGTCAGTATACAGATATTCAATGTAAATTTCAACATCTCTATTTGTTTGAAAATGTTCATAATAAAATGTTGGAACAAATACCAATGAAAAACATACAAAAAGATGCACACTTACCACCAGGATAAACCTCAATTAGCCAATGAAGCTAACCTAAGAAACACTAATGGCAGTCTAAGTCGGCTTTGCCAGCTTCCGCTGGGTCCCAGAGATACACAGGGTACCAACAAGAAGACAGAAGGGTGATCTCCCTAAGTATGAGGGCTGCTTTCTGAACTAGTCTTAGTTCTGTACTATCATTCTCCATCCCATTCCATCAATACTTCTCCATATACCCACTGGAAGACCACAACTCTCTGAAAACAACCAAGGGAAGGGAAACTGGGCATAACACAATCTCGGAAGTATCATTCCCCCACCCGGAAGCAAAAGCCAAGATAAGAGTGTGTGGTAGCAATATATGCTGGATATTACAGTGAGGTATTTTCTACAAGTTCAGTATCGAAGCAGGAGCTGAAAAACTTGAAGCAACAGAGGTAGAAAAGTTCAGATTTCACGATCTCCCGAACAATGCTCTAGTCAACAGCTTATGCCGCCTTGGTCACATCAAGTCCAGACAAAACTCTTAGGAGTACTGACTTCCATTCTACCTAGTTTATGACGAGCTCATGGAATTTGTCACCAGAAGTCATTTCCCCCAACCTCCTGACATGATCTTTTTGCCAATATGATGGGAAGGCTCACTCACCCGTCCGTAGGGAAACGTCATCCACACTTTCAAGGATGGTTTCAATCCAATGACCAGTATCTTTAGGAGAAAAATATTTTGTAGATTTATCCTGTAATTTTCAAATGTTTTAGTATGCAAAGCCTCTAAAAGTTCTGAGTTTCATCTTCTAAATCCACCTACCTTGGTTAAGGATGCCATAGCCAATAAGGAAAACTGTGTGATGGGATGATCTTTCAGGTCAGGCTTAGAATGGAGAGGCTCAATACAGCACACTTCACCCTTGGAACCACTGAACAGGCATCTAGATTCGCAGGTTCTCACTCCCATCACTCTCCTGAAAATGTAACCAGAAACTTCAGAATCGATTTAGCAATGACCCAAGGCTCTACCACCTCTAGCTTGGACTATGACAACAGCCTTCTAATTCCTACTCTTGTCCCCAACCATCCAAACTCCACAGGACATCAACATGATAAAGTAAAAGTCAGATGTATCGCTCTTCTAAAAACGCTCCAGTGGCTTGCAACCGTACATAAAATAAAACCCCAATTTTTCACCATGTTTTAAAAGGCCCTACATAAACTGGCTCCAACCTTTATCCCTCTAGCACTACCATTGTTCCTGACACAGTCACACTCCAGCCACACCTGTCTTCTTTCCATTGCTCCCGCAGGCCAAGTTTGAGCCCCCTCATCAAAGCCTTTGTGCTCGAATGTCCTTCTGCCTGAAACATTTCTTCCAGATCTTTCTGTTTGTTGACCATGTTATCATTCAGGTCTCTGCTGAAATGTCACTGTCTGAGAGAAGCCTTCCTGAATTATCCCCAAGTGCACTCCAGGACACTGACCTGTCTTATTTTCTTCACAGCACTCCTAACTATTGAGGTTATTTCATTTGTGTGTTGGTTTATTGTCTGTATCCCCACCCCGACCCCAACTAGAACGTAATTTCAATTAGCGTAGTAATCCTGTCTGGTTCATAGCTGCAACTTTAGCACCTAGGACAATGGCCCCATACAGAGATGCTCAATAAACACTAGCTGAACACATAAATAGTATTTTTAAGCAACTGCTTTGGGCTCAGCAATGTTAGAAGGTTTAAGAAATACAAGAAATAAACACAGTCTTTACATTAAAGAACTTATGGAAACATAATACACATTAAATAGTATATTCTATTTTTCTAAACTCAGCTTTGTAAGTGTTCTTCTGTATATCTAGACAGTCTTGCTCTTATTTAAAGAATAAATAGGACAATTCTAAGGTAATAAAAACCTTCCTACACCTGGCTATTATAGTTTTATAATCAACTGGGCCTGAGGCCTAAACCGAAATCAGTGAAATACTCCAGAACAATGGTCTCCGAGCCAACAGTGCATGAGTGCCCTGGGGAGTAGTTTAGAATCCCCACTCAAACCAGAAACAAAAATTGCAGGGCGGGGTGGGGTGGGGGAGCAGGCCCGGAATACTGTGTTCTATTCTAACGTAAGCCTCCTCCCCAGGTAACTGTAATACAGAACCATAACCTATTTTCAATCACATAGGTTTTCCAGATCTCTTTGTGCTCAACTCCAAGTCATTAACCAGAGCTAGTCTTTTCATTGGTCAAGAAATGTCCATTAGTCTCTTACTTAAACGTCAATTCAAAAACAGATCCTCCGCTGTCATTGCAAATTGCAAGGGTTGGATCATCTGTAAACTAAACAGAGAAAAAAATTATTTTCTTGTAGATGTTTAAACAACCAGTAAAGTGTTAAGAAGATAAGGGTAAAAAACCTATAAAATTTTTAAAATCTAAAAATCTAAAACAAACACATTTAGCATTGAAATCATCTTAACTAGAATTAGCTTAACATTCTAAACATGCAAACCCGGCCATATTCAGAATAAAAATGTCTCAATATTTAAAAAACCTGTGGCTTTATAAAAGCAAAACTACCTTTCCCTAGGATAAAAGAAAAATACAAACTATGATTCATAGAAGCCCTAAAGTTCTCTACTTGGGTTCTTACATTAACTTTTTCTAACTTGCTATTAAACTGAATAGGATACTTTGGATATATTTGCAGTTGCCTTGTTTTCAAGAATAAAGACACTATAAAAGATAGTGGGTACCATTGGGGAGTAAACTTGTCTAAATATTTTTTTTAAATAATTGAAGAGTTAACCATTATATTTAAAATAGTTTAACTTTGCCCTGGCTGGTGTGGCTCAGTGGATTGAGCATGGGCTACGAACCAGAGTCGCTGGTTCGATTCCCAATCAGAGCACATGCCTGGGTTGTGGGCCAGGTCCCCAGTGGGGGCACATGAGAGGCAACCACGCATTGATGTTTCTCTCCCTCTCTTTCTCCCTCCCTTCTCCTCACTGTAAAAATAAATATATAAACCCTTTTTAAAAATTTAAAAAAAAAAGTTTAACTTTTTATTTAACTGTTCCTAAAATGTGCTGCCTCCTTGCTCTTCTTTGACCAAATATACCTTAGTTGTTATTAGTTACCCTTGAAAATGCAAAATAATAAATAACATTCACAATGACAGACTGTCCTAAGAGCTTATGAGGTATGGTAAATGTGGATGTTTTATGATACAAAATTGAGTAACTTAATTTGTATCATATACAGTCACTAGTCTCCCTAACCCAAATGGTTGGTGAGCCATAAACGGCATGCCTACATGCTCTTAGCCAGGGGTGGTTGAGGTATAGGAGGCTACCGTAAAATGACTCCTCCTCCACCCCAAACACAGGCATAGTAAAGAAGTCCTAAAGTTTGCCCTCAAAGCCTAGATGAGCAGTTGCCAAAGTGGGAGGCATATACCCCAGAGTATAGGAGAAATAACAGGACTTGTATTTTTATTTATTAGTTTTCTACTTCTTGTGTATGTGTTTTACAATGTGGTTAAATATCAGTATAGCAGTACGTTCATATAATTTAAGAATATATATATTACATAATTTAAGAACATATATATATACACACACACACACATAACATATATATATATGTAATGCAAGTCCAAACTCTTATTGATGGGATATAGGGTTAAGTTTGGAGAACAATGAGTAAGACTATTGAAGTGCAAGTGGTTACCGTCAATCCAAAACTTCAGAAGTATCTAATCTTATGTATCTCTTGTCATTTGTCTCTCCAACGTCACAGTGTCTGCATGCACCACCACCTTTATCACCATTTGCAAGCAACACCATGGCTATAACTATGTTACTTCTAACCTCAGCTGCCTTCTTCTCTTTTCTCTCTGCCTTTATAGCTTGTTTCCTATTGTTTCTCCTAAAGGCTTTTTTCTGCAAAGGGACTGGCCTTTCATAAACACCACTAATTATTCCTTCAACCAAACAGTTATTGAGTAGCTACTATGCATAACGCAAAAATAAATGAGAAACAGATTCTAGTTTCAAAGATCTTAACCTATTAAAAGAGACAAAACATAAACAAAACACAAACAACTCTAACGTATTAGGAGTTGGTACATGCCATATGAAAATAAAGGTCAAGATAAAGTGCCACGATGTTCAGAAAGAAAAGAAATTCTCTCCGCTTTTACTTCTCTTGGTTGTTTTCATTGTTGCTAAATGCTTCAATGCTGCTCTCTCACAAAAGACTTTTATGTAACTAACCTAGATACAGGCTCATAAAGTCCAGATGCTTGCGGACTTTAAAAAGCATATGTATGGATAAGAGAGGTCTGCACAGCTAAGAAACCAAATGTGTACCTGATTAAAATCTAGAAAATCTAATTTTAGACTTTCCTAGTTATAGCCCTTTACCTTTTATGCTTCTGAACATGGGCTTAACAGAACACGAAAATCAAGGTTTCCATTGTATTTATAAATAAAATCTGTTACCTAAGTTGGTTTATTTTTTTTTCAAGCCTGTAAGGAGAAAGCCAAGACTCAAATCTTAACGCTTTTTCTTTAGAGGCCTGAAAGAAAATAAACCAACAGATTCATTTTTAAACATAATGTAAACTTTGGTTCTTTCATAGTTGGTGCCTTGAACCTATTTCGGCAATAAAATCTTGGTGGACTGAACAAAAAATAAAAAAGCCCTTTTAGAATCTCCACATGAGTTTCCATCAGGGTACTGCCTGTCTTTGCTGCCAACCTCTTATCTAGGTTCACGTCAATTTGCTCTTTTTCTGCTGTATCTATTAAACTTCAATAGAGCCTGCAGCCGAATGCTAACCATGCTAGCCCTTCTCTGCTTTTTCACTCAGGGAGACATCTTGTTGGGCTAGTCAAACAACAGATAGTTCATTTTCAAGAATTTGTTTGTAAAGAATTTACTTAACAACAGGGCCCGGCTGGTGTAGCTCAGTGGATTGAGCGCGGGCTGGGAACCAGAGGGTCCCGGTTCGATTCCCAGTTGGGGCACATGCCGGGGTTGCAGGCCAGGTCCCCAGTGAGGACCATGTGAGAGGCAACCATACATTGCTCTTTCTCCCTCCCTTCTCCTCTCTCTGAAAATAAATAAATAAAATCTTAACAGAATTTACTTAACAACAGACACATAGACATAACGATAAAAATTATCAGAAAAAGAAAACAAAGATGTTACCTTAATATGCAATATTGCTGTTCCTGGAGGATGAGCATCTGTTATTGATCTTAGAAGTTTTCCGCTGGCCAGATCCCACATAGTGATCTACAAGACAAGTGAGTGCTTTAACAAACAAATGTATTGCTCTTTTTTGGACTTAAGTAGTCTACTTCCTGGCTGAAAAAATCTATCCCTGGTCTATAAACATTGGAGGCAAAGCGCTATAAAGTTAACACATAACTAAAGGTTGCAGATGCATGCATGGGGCCTTCCTTCCATCTCCATCCACCCCTCATCCTGCCCAATCTGCTCTTTCCTTTAGATTTTAAATGATTTTACACTGACAGGTCAAAGAAATTTCTTTAATGAGTCCATTTCTCTAGGACTGATAAAAATTATAGGAAAGTCCTACTATCTGATGAGAAAAACAATAATGTATTGCCAGCTTCAGAAGTGGAAAGAAATACCAAAATAGTCATCCAAGAGCACAGTAATAAGAATTACACAGAGCTGATATAACATATTTAAAGACTTTATTTATTTTTATAAGGAAGAGAAGGGAGGGAGAAAGAGAGGAAAAGAAACACTGATTGGTTGCTTCTCACACAAGCCCCAACCTGGACCAGGCCTGCAACCAACCCAGGCATGTGCCCCATCTAGGAATTGAACCAGTGACCTTTGGCTTTGCAGGATGATGTTCAGCCAACTGAGCCACACCAGTCAGGGCCGCAGTGTATTTAAAAAGCAGCAACAATCATCTACACTACTATAAGGAAGTAAATTTTGTATAACACCTTGGTTTATTTATAAAAAGCTACTTACCTATACAGACACATGATTTAAGATACTAAAAGACACATTCAAAAGGCTGGGGACTCAAGATGACAGCGTGGGGAGATCCTAAACTCACCTCCTCCCATGGGCTCACCACCTACAACTACATATGGAATAATTCTCCCTGAAAAAGACCTAAAAACTGCTAAACATCTCCTCCACAACAAAGGATTAAAGGGCCACATCAAGACAGGTAGTAGAGGCAGAGATGCAGCCTCACCATAAACCCACCCTGGCCCAGAAACCCATGATCAGGATCTCACAAATACAGAGCTTCTCCCTGAGGAGTGAGGAATTCCTGCCCTACATCAGGCACCCCTACCCTTGAGACATTCACAGGAGAGAGGAGCTCTAAAACACCCGGCTTTGAAAACAATGGGGCTTATGCCCAGGAAACACAAAGGGCTTTAGGGAACTGAGATTCTGCCCTTAAAGAGCTTGCACACAGACTCACTTGCCCAGAAGCCCAACACAAAAGCAGAAGTTTGAAAAGCACCTAAACTATACGTGAAGGAGATTCATTTATAAATCTTAAAATGTCTGCTGAAGAAGCAGGAGCCTGATGGGACACTTTCTGGGGATGGAGGTGCTATTGGGCACCATTTCTGTGCTCCCCCTCTACCTTGCTAGCACCAGTATTGATGGGCGACATTTGTGCACTCCCTTCTACAATGCTATTGCCAGCGGGTATGTGCAGTCACAGAACACTCCTGCTGCTGCCCCACTAAAGCTGGAGGGCATACCCCACCCCTACACTTCCCTGCTCCCTCTCGAAGACTGGCAGGAGTACCCCAGCCCAGGGCTCTTCCAAAACCCACCGGAGCTGGTAGGTGCACTCCAGCCCTGAGCTCTCCCTCTGCCTTGCCAAAGCCAGTGGGAGTGTGCAGTTCACACAGGGGCAGGCTCCAGCTTTACCATACATTTAGAGGCCATGGAGGGCCTCTCAGGAAGCATAGGTCAAGACCTGTCACCTTTGCAGTCTCTCACCATCATATAGCTCACAGGTACCTTCCAGAAAGGAGCTTATATGCTTGCCTGGAACCCCAATTTTTGCAAATGTTGCCCAGGGGGCACCTGCTGATCACCTGGTCTGGAGGCCAACAGAGTTTGCAATTGCAGTCCCGGGGGACTATATATATATATTTGCCTATTTTAAAAGCTGCAGTTAAAGGGTCTGATTTCCAAATAGCCTGAAACTGGGTGCTGAATGAGATCCCTCCCTTTGTAAGACTGACAGGTCATGACAGACCCTCAACAACTGAGACCTATCAAGAATAAATCAGGGGGCAGGAGTATAAGGAGACTAAATAGTAATGGGAAAAAATAAAATAAACATTAAATTAAAAAAAATAAAAAAGTAAAGAATAAATCAGGCTGCTCAACCAACCACAAAAGTTCAAGGACAACCAAGAGTTAGGGCCAGGTGGAACAACAAGGTTCATCTCCTATACAAGGTGACTCCTTCAAGAATGGGAGAAGCAGCTGCTTCCCCTAATAAAGAGAAAAAAACACAGAGAGTCAAGCAAAATGAGGAAACAAATAAATATGATCCAAACAAAAAAACAAAATAAAACCTCAGAAACAAATACCATAATGAAATAGAAAAAAGTAATTTACCTGATAAAGAGTTCAAAGTAATGGTAATACAGATGCTCACCAAACTTAGCAGAAGAATGAAGGACATAGTCAGAATGTCAACAAAGATATTGATACTATAAGAAAGCACCAAATAAAAGTCACAGAGTTAAAGAGTATACCAGTTAAACTTAAAATACACACACACACACACACACACACTCTCTCTCTCTCTCTCTCTACAGGGGTTCAACAACAAACTGGGTAAAGTAGAAGAAAGACTCAGCAATCTGAAGACAGAACAATGGAACTCACCCAAACAAAGTAGCAAAAAAAACAAACAAAAAAAATAACCAACAGTTAAAAAAAAAATAAAGCTGGCTTAAGAAACCTAGGGAGTCAACATTGAGTGAAATAATATTCACATTACAGGAGTCCCAGAAGAAGAAAAAGAGAAAGGGCTTAAAATTTACTTAGAAATATAATAACTGCAAAGTTCCCTAACCTAGAGAAGGAAACAGACATCCAGATCCAGGAAACTCAGAGTTCCAAGTAAGACAAACACAGTAAGATCTACATCAAGACATGTTGTAATTAAAATACAAGTCAAAAGGTAGCCCTGACCAGTGTGGCTCAGTTGGTCAGAGCGTCATCCCATGAACTGAAAGGTCATGGGTTCCATTCCCAGTCAGGGCACATGCTTAGGTTGTGGGTTAGGTCTCCAGTACAGGCGAATGTGAGAGGCAACCGATTGATGTTTCTCTCTCGCATGGAGTTTCTCTTGTCTCTTTGTCCTTCCCTACGCCCCTCTAAGATCAGTAAGCATGTCCTCAGGGGAAGATAAAAAGAAATGTCAAAAGGTAAAGACAACGAGAGAACATTAAAAGCATCAAGAAAAAAACAACTTGTTTCAAACAAGGGAACCATGCCCCCACACCTAAGACTATCAGCACATTTTTTTTCAGCAGAAACTTTGCAAACCAGAAGGGAATAGCATGATATATTCAAAGTGCTGAAAGGAAAAAACTTCCAACCAGAATATTCCCCTGAGCAAGATTATCACTGAGAAGTGAGTGAGAGATAAGAGTTTCCAGACAAGCAAAAGCTAAAGGAGTTCATCACCACTAAACTGGCCTTACAAGAAATGTTAAGGGACTTCTTTAAGCTGACAAGAAAGGACACTAATTAGTAACAAGAAACATATGAAAGTAAAAATCTCAAGGGTAAAAGTAAATATATAGGAAAGGTAGTGGATTAATCATCTTATAAAACTAATATGAAGGTTAAAAGACAAAAGTAGTATAACTACAATAAATAGCTAAGGGCTACACAAAGTAAAAAGATATCAAGTGTGACATCAAAACCATAAAACATGGGGGGAGGGGAAGTAAAAATGTAGAGTTTTAGAGTGCATTGAAACTTACCTTGTTATAAACTTAACAAAAAAGGAATCTATGCATAATATAAGGTCATCAAACCACAAGAAAAGAGAGCAAGAGAAAAAGAAAGGAACTACAAGATAGCCAAAAAACAATCAACAAAATGCCAGTAAGTACACAGCTATCAATACTTACTTTAGTTCACCTAAGTGAACTAAATTCTCCAAACAAAAGACACAGAAGTGGCTGAATGGATTAAAACACAAGATCCACCTATATGATGACTACAAGAGATTCACCTCAGATGTAGGACCACACACAAAATAAAAGTAATGGAATAGAAAAAGATGTTTCATGCAAATGAAAACCAAAATAAAGGTGGGGTAGCTACATTTCTATCAGACAAAATAGACTTTAAAACAAAGTTTATAATAAAAATAAAGATGGGACATAACAATAAAGGGGGAAATCCAACAAGATGAATAGCATTTGTAAATGTTTATGAACCCAACACAGGAACACCTAAATACATAAAGCAAATATTAATAGACCTAAAGAAAGAAATTGACAGCAATACAGCAACAATAGGGGGCTCTAATACCACACTTATATCAATGAATAGGTCATGAGACAGAAAATCCATAAGGAAACATGGGCCTTAAATGACACATTAGACCAGATGTGCTTAATAAATACACAGAGAATGAATACTCAGCCCAAGAGCAGCATAATACACAGTCTTCCCAACTGCACATAGAATACTACCCAGGATAAATCACACGCTAGGCCCCAAAACAAGTCTCAAATTTAAGACTGAAATCATATCAAGCATCTATTCTGACTGCAATAGTATAAAACTAGAAATTTAAAAATCACAAATATGTGGATATTAAACAACGTGCTACTGAACAACCAACTGGGCCATGAAGAAATCAAAGGAGAAATCAAAAACTGCCTTGAGACAAATGAAAACAGAAATACGACATACTGAAATTTATGAGATGCAACAAAAGCCGTTCTAAGACAGAAGTTCGTAACAATGCAGGCCTACCTCAACACACAAACAAAAAAACCTCAAGTAAACAAACTAAATTTACACCTGAAGGAACTAGAAAATAAAAACAAAGCCCAAAGTTAGTAGAAGGGAAAAAATAATAAAGATCAGAGCAAAAATAAATGCAGTAAGATCTGAAAAACAATTAAAAAGATAATAAAACTAAGAGCTGGTTCTTTAAAAAGGTAAACAAAATTGACAAATCTTTAGCTGAAATCACTAAAAAAAAAGAGGGCTCAAACAAAAAAAATCAGAAATGAAAGAAAAGTTACAACTGATACCACAGAAATATAAAGCATCATAAGAGACTACTGTGAACAATTATACACCAACAAATTTGACAACCTAGAAGAAACAGATCAATTCCTAAAAACATAAAATCTTCCAAGACTAAATTGTAAAGAAATAGAAAATCTGAATAGACCAATTACTAGAAGGGAGATTGAATCAATAATCAAAAATCTCCCAAGACACAGAAGTCCAGGACCAGATGACTTTATTGCTGAATTCTACCAAACATTTAAAGATGATTTAATACCTGTCTTTCTCTAACTTTACCAAAAAAACTAAAGAAAAGATAACATTTCCAGTCTCACTTTACGAAGCCAATATTACCCTGATATCAAAACCAGACAAAAACAGGAGATTACAGCCCAATATCAGTGAATAAGGATACAAAAATCCTCAAAATACTAGCAAACAAATTCAAGAAAACATTAAAAGAATCATACACCATGATGATGGGATTCATTCCAGGGATGCAAGGATGGTACAATATCCACAAATCAGTAAGCATGATATATATAACACATTTAAAAAATGAAGAATAAAAATCATATGACCATCTTAATTGACAGAGAAAAAAATCATTTGACAAAATTCAACATCCATGATTTAAAAAACTCTCAACAAAGTGGTATAGAGACAGCATACTTCAAACAATAAAGATCATATACAATGAGCCAACAGCTAACACACTAAACAGTGAAAAGCTGAAAGTTTTCCTCTAAAATCAGGAACAAGACAAGGATGCAAACTCTTGCCACTTTTATTCAACATAGTATTGGACCTTCTAGCTAGAGCAATTAGGAGAAAAAAAAAAGGAAATAAAAAGCATCCAAATTGGAAAGGAAGAAGTAAAAGTGTCATTATTTGTGAACACTTTGATTTTATATATGGAAAATGCTAAACCACCAAAAACTGTTAAAATTAATAAATAAATTCAGTAAAGTTGCAGGGTAAAAAATCAATACACAAAATTCTGTTGTATTTCTACATAATAACAATAAACTATCAGAAACAGAAATTAAGAAAACAATCCCACTTACAACTACATCAAAAAGAATAAAACATATAGGATTTAAATTTAACTACGGAGGTGAAAGATGTGTATACTAAAAAATATAAGGCACTGAGTGAAAGAAATGAAATAAGACACAAATAAATAGAAAGAGATTCTGAGCTTATAGATTAGAAAAACTAGTGCAGTTAAAATGTCCACAATACCCAAAGCAATCTATAGATTCAATACAATTCCTATCAAAATTCCAATGGCATTTTTCACAGAAACAGAACAAGCAATCCTATGGAACAATGAAAACCCAAATAGCCAAAGCAATCTTGAGAAAGAAGAACAAAGCTGGGTATCACACTCCCTCATTTCAAACTATATTACAAAGGTATGGTAATCAAAACTATATGGTACTGGCATAAAAACAGATACATAGATCAATGGAACAGAATAGAGACCCCCAAAATAAACCCACACATATTAATTCATGACAAAGGAGGAAAGAATATACAATGAAGAAAGGAGAGTCTCTTCAATAAATGGCGTTGGGAAAACTGGACAGCCACACGCAAAAAGAATAAAACTGAACTAATATTTTACAACATGCGAAAAAATTAACTCAAAATAGATTAGACTTGAATGTAAGACAGAAACAATAAGACTCCTAGAAGAAAATATGGACAGTAAGTTCTTTGACATCAGTCTTGGTGATAAATTTTTGGATATGACTCCAAAAGGAAAAAAAAAAAGCACGACTACATCAAACTAAAAAGTTTCTGCACAACTAAGAAAACCATCAACAAAATGAAAAAGCAAAATACTGAATGAGAGAAAATGCACAAATCATCTATGTGATAAGGAGTTAATATCCAAAATATAGAGAGAACTCATAAAACTCAATAGCCAAAAAAATTAAAATTAAAAAATGAGCAGGGTATCTGAAGAGCCATTTTTCCAAAGACATAGAGATGGTCAACAGGCACATGAAAAGATGCTTAGCATCACTAATCATCAGGAAAATGCAAGTCAAAACCACAGTGAAGTATCACCTCACGCTTGTTAGAACAGCTAGAATTAAAAGATAAAAATAAGAAGCATGGGCAAGTGTATGGAGAAATGAAACCCCTGTGTACTACTGGTGGGAATGTAAATTGGTATAGTCACCAGAGTAAACAGTATGGAGGGTCCTCAAAAAATTAAAAATATTGAGGTAGAACTTTCATATGATTCCAGCAATTCCACTTCTGGGAATTTATCTCTCCCAAATAAAAATACCAACTCAAAAAGATTCCAGCAATTCCACTTCTGGGAGTTTATCTCTCCCAAATAAAAATACTAACTCAAAAAGATATCTGCACCTCCATGTTCACTGCAGTGTTATTTACAATAGCTAAAACACGGAAACAATCTAAGGATCCTTGAGGGAATTATGCTAAGAGAAAGACAAACAACATGTGATTTCACTTGTATGTGGAATCTAAAAAACCAACAAAACAAAATTCATAGATACAGAAAACAGACTGGTGGTTGCCAGAGGGGAGGGAACTTGGGGGTGGGGTGAAATGAGTGAAGGCGGTCAAGAGGTACACATTTCCAATTATAGAATAAATCAGTCATGGGGATGTAATGCACAGCATGATGACTACAGTCAATGATACTGTGATGCATGTGTGAAAGTTGCTGAGAGTAAATCTTGAAAGTTCTCATTACAAGGAAAAAATTATGTAACTTTGGATAGTGACAGATGGTAAACAGACTTAATGTGGTGATATTTCAGATGTATACAAACATTAAATCATTATGTGTACACCTGAAACTAATATAATGTTATATGTGAATCACACCTCAATTTTTAAAAAACCACATATTCTGGCTCAGTCAATAACAATTATTTAAAAATTTGAACAAGAGTCAGACTGAGCAATCTCAGAGTTAGCTCTTCAGACATGTCACTTTATAACATATATTTTGGTCTTCAAGATATTCATTTAGCCCTGGCCAGTGTGGCTCAGTTGGTTGCGCGTTGTCCTGTAAACGGAAAGGTCTCAGGTTCAATTCCTGGTCAGGGCACTCGCCTGGGTTGCAGGTTTGGTCCCTGGTTGGGGCACCTGTGAAAGGCAACCAATTGGTGTTTCCTCTCTCACATCAATGTTTCTCTCCCTCTCTTTCTTCCTCCCTTCCCCTCTAGCTAAAAAAGAAATAAAAATAAATAAAAGGATATTGATCTAGAGATACTATTTTTAAAAACTGATTTTAACATTGACTTATGGATAACATGAAGTTCATATTTACCTGTCCTTTAGCAAAGCCACAGAGAAGTCTTGAGCAGTCATTGTTAATACTGAGGGCAGAGATGGCTCCATACTGACCTCCAACACTAGTGTTACCCAGACATAGTCGCAAAGCTTGATTCTGATCTAAAGAAAGCAATTTGTAAAATCAGGTGAAAGAAATGGAAGGTGTGAATAAATACATACAGGGTCTGACACAAATAATGCCCATTTTTTATTACAAAATCTTTTATTACAAAATTATAAGCATGTAATTCTGAAACATAACAATATCACACTCAAACACACCATATGACATTTTAGGGTAAATGTTCAAATTAAAACTATAAATTATTACACCCATATTATAACCCTACCAACCACACTCAAGCAGGTGTTACTTCTGCCAGACCCTGTATTTAGTATAGGCTTGTTTTCAAATATGAGTCAGCAAGACTCAAATGATGAAGTTACATTCATTTTAAATATATGAATTAAGCACCTAGTAGAGGCTAGGCATTGACTTAGACACTAAGAATGTAGGGGAAAAAAAACAATATCTATAAGGAAGCATAATACAAAACTTGCTAATGATAAGTGAAAAAAACCCATAAGAAATCTGTATCATCTTAAACAAACTATCTTTCATCACCCTCGTTCCAGAATTATAGTTCTTGTTATTTTCAGGATGAAAAGTTATAAGGAATACCATCTTTTAAAATAGTTTTAAAACTTCAAAAATCAAAATTTATTTATTTACAGTATGACTGAAATTTATAGTTATATTATCCATGAAGAAAGGGTTTCTAAGCAAATTAACAGTACAAAAAAATTTAGAGTGTTAACTACTGAACAGAATTTTTTCAAGCATCAACACTTGATATGCTAAAGACAAATAGTTCAAATCTCTACTAGATTAAGTCATGTAAGGGAAAGGATTTTGCCTTATCACCTCTGATATCTCCAGGAGACACTCAAATATTTATTAAACTTTATTATCTAATAATTAAAAGAAATTCTTATATCTCCTAAGCAATACTTATTTTGCATAGTGTTCTTTATTGTACCCACTTGAAAACCATAAAATAAAAAATTTAAATATAAGAAGGCATGCCTACAAAATTTAGAGGGAAAAAATACATAAACCCACCATCCTTGCACAGTATGGAGTTCTCTCAACTCTCTCAGCAATTATTTGTGCCTCCCTTAACTAGCATTAAAAACAAGAAAACAGGCCCAAAATGGAGTCACTTTTGCTAAGCCCCATATGACCAAACTGAGCCTTAATATTTAATTACACTTTTGGCCTCTCCTAGGAATGGAATCTTAAACCAGCCAGTCAGGAATTGCCTGGTCAGTCCTAGTTAGGTGATCTGCATGACAGACCCCTACTATACCCTACGAAGGTGACCTTGCCACACACCATTTTACCTTTTGCTAGTGTAACTTCCTTGACCCATTCCCCTCTGTCTATAGAAGTCTTTCATTTTGTAGAGCTTTTCGAAGCTCCTTTATATCTGCTAGATCAGCGATTTTCAACCTTCTGCATCTCATAGCATGGATAAATTACTAAAATTCTGCAGCACACCAAAAAGTATATTTTTTGCCAATCTGACAAAAGGTATAATTTTGATTCATTCACACTGGACAGCTATTGTTCTGTTTGCTGTTGTCGTTTTTTTTTTTAATTTGACAATCTAAGGGAAAAGAGGTCAGTGCCCTGACGAAACAATCAGGTATGGAGTGCTTTAAAAACTCTTGCCGCACACCGGTGTTGAAAAGTGCTGTCCTAGATGCTGCTGCCTGATTTATGAATCACTGAATAAAACCAGTAAGATCTTTAAAATTTACTCAGCTGAATTTTATTTTTTAACACCATCCACATGCTACTTTTTGGAGGTAAATATGTCTTACTTCCACTCTGAGACTAAGACTTCTCTAAGGCAAAGGTTATGAGTGAATTAATACACCTAGAATACCTAGCATGGTACCTCATACTCAGAGGCATCTGACAATCACCTTAATAGCTTACATATTTGCAAATCTTCCTTCTATAAGGGTAAGTCTAGTTATCAGAAAGCCTAAAAACATTCATTCTTAGGTCTAGGGAATAACATAATGGAAGACCTTTTGCCTGTCCACAGTGAATACTCTAAGAATATATTTCTATATTCATAAGCTGGCTCAAATAGTAATCTCCATGTCCCCAAGGGTTCTGACACAATTGATGGCTGTATAGTATCTGGCACACAAAAAATACTCGGTATCACACAGGTCTGATCATCAAAACTTAGAGACGTTACTACTGCTTTCTACTTTAACAAAGTTCATACTTTCAAATAGACTAAGTATTCTTATAGCTCAGGAAAAGTGAGAATAGGAGAATTAAGGTACAGGATAAAACAGAAAGTAAGGATACCATTAAGAAAGAGGAAATAGAGAAGAAAAGAGCAAAGGAAAAAGACTTGTCTGACTTGGAGGTTAAAAACCCAAACATGACTCTGCTTTCCTGACTTGTGGGTTCCATGCACTAAAAACTAAGACAAGGAACCAAAAGACCAACCTTGGTCATTCCTGAAAGATGCATTAAATTTACATCCCACAGGACTGTGTTAAGGAAAATACTCTAAACTTTTTTCTTGATTTTTATAATGTATTCATTATCTTTATTACAATGTCCCTTTATAAGGTAGCATGACTATGAAGTGATGCACAGTATATAAAATATAATCTACTTTCATTCCAAAAGATAAGCTATCAATTTTTATTGCTGTCTTTATACATTCTATTTTATGGTACCATATTAACAAACTAGCTATTATACAATTTGGACTAAATTCAGAAAAGGTAGATTTATGCGGAAAAAAGAAAGCAGAGTCTTATTGGAGAGGTTTCTTTGCTAGAGTAACAAAATATTTTGTAGTCCAGATCATTCTGGACAATTCTGGGGAAAGGTACTTGATGAAAATAAAAATAAAACCTCTTCCAAACACTTAAACTCTGTAGTTATATTGAAAGAACAACAAGTATGGACAGAAACAAAAAAGATGAAAATCAGAGTTCTCTCCACATTCTACTCTTAAGGGGGCTCTTGATCTCATGGATTTAAATGGAAAGTTTCTATTCTCCCCCTACAGTCTGAAATCTTCTTTGTCTATTGTTGAGGGGGGAAAGACTAAATTAGTAGTACATCTAATTTCATTTACAAATTCATATAAAACCACATTAGGTTGGCATTGTCAACTTGGTTTGTTTTGCTTTGTTTTAAATTGAAGTGGGGCCTTATAAAGCAAATGACTGGGTAAAAAATAGGAAATGAGACTATCATTTTTCCTGTAGAGTGCACAGAAATGGCATACAGCTTGAAGAAAATGCATATAAAAATTTGAAAACTATAAAATGGTACAAGTGCAAGAGAGTGTTATTAACAATAAATAGCTTACCAATTAATTAGAAGCACAGATATCACAAAAAGCACATCTATTTGACACTACAGTGAATTATACTTATTTCTTTTATTAGTATACCTTTCAAAGTACACTTTGCTTAGGGTAGAGCTCTGTAGCATATTCTGGGCTGAGGAGTAATATGCCAAACAGCAAAAAAAGTCACAAATAATGCATAAAGCCTATAATAGCTATAAAATCTAAATTTGAACATACTTGCAGAATTTCTCTTCTCTTCACATATACCAAAATCAACCCAATCCTCTATTTCTTACCCCTAATTTGTTTTAACTAGTTTCTAAAAACTGTCAAAATATTGGGTTGGCCAAAAAGTCTGTATGGTTTTTCCGTAAAATAAAAGACACATTTCTCATTTTCACCAATAACTTTATTGATTTGGGTATTTTGAGTATGCCGGCTCTCTCCTGCTATTCGCTTCTAGTGGGTGGAGGCCAGGGTGCTGCTAAACATCTCCCAATGCGTAAGACAGCCCCACAGCAAAGAACTATTTGGCCAAAATGTCAATAGTACCAAGAAACTTCGCAAACTACTTTTGACACATTCTATCAGTTACAGCACCTTCTCCACACACTGCACAAATCTTTTGTTGTGTTTCAGTTGGTCTTACCTTTCTTGAAATAATAAAGCATAATACACTGAAAATGTTGTGTTTCTTCTTCCATCTTTAATATTAAAATTGCTGCACAAAAATTCATCAATCTTGATAAGTGTTTTTTAAGTGCACACTGATATGACAGCTGTCACAACACAACACAACAAAATTGTTTCAAGTGGCTAGACTATGCACTACTAGAGCCACTGTACAGAAAAAAACCTAAATGAACTTTTTGGTCAACCTAATGGGAAATATCTGGATCCTAGAAGGAATCAAATTTAATTGTGTGTGTAGAGCTCTACTTTTATTGCCAGTATTCATCATTCTTCAATATTACTCTTCTCTTACCATTTGAGCATATTAAAATATTCTCTAAGACCAAAGGAGAAGCAAAGAGATATTAAGAAACATTTTTCATCAATGATTATACAACAGCAGAAACACTTTTACCTGGCCTCCGTCTAACCAACACATGGAATTAAAGTTCTCATTCCCACCGTGACGGTCACCTGCTGAAACCCAGGTAACACTGAATCCCCGTGGCTAACTGGCCTTTTTCTAGAATGCTGATGTTCACAAAGAGTCATTTGTGTTTATTCCCAAACCTGCTCATGCCATTCCTGCCACTGTAATGCTGCAATACTTTAAAATTAATTAACAAAACACAAACTGATGAAATAGAATGAAAAAGAAAGGGCTATTGTTTCTAGGAACACTAAATAAATGCTTTAGAAAAACCTGGTAAAGATAAATTGATTTTAAAACTGTCATGAAATAAGGTGTATGCAACATAACTGTAGAAGACTGAAGAGAAGGTTTTGAAAATCTAGTATTTTGTGTTCCTTGAGTGATTCTCAGGTGCCTAAAAATGAAAAGTGCAAACTTTATATGACCCATCATTGTTGCAATTTGTGTCAATAGAGATGCCACAGACATCACTTGGCAAATACAAACTCAAAGTAAAGGCTTCGTTATATATCAAAAGGTTAGGGGGAAAATGAATATTTACATATTTTCAGTTTAAAAAAAACACTGAAGGGGCCCAACTGGTGTAGCTCAGTGGATTGAGCGCAGGCTGGGAACCGAAGGGTCCCGGTTCGATTCCCAGTCGGGGCACATGGCTGGGTTGCGGGCCAGGTCCCCAGTGAGGGCCATGTGAGAGGCAGCCATACATTGCTTTCTCCCTCTCTTTCTCCCTCCCTTCTCCTCTCTCTAAAAATCAATAAATAAAATCTTTAAAAAAAAAACAAAAAACACTGAAGGTAAAAACACATTGCCTGCATTTGTAATTTTTTTAAAAGATTTTATTTATTTATTTTTTTAGAGAGAGAGGAAGGGAGGGAGAAAGAGAGGGAGAGAAACAGCAATGTACGGTTGCCTCTCACATGGCCCTCACTGGGGACCTGGCCTACAACCCAGGCATGTGCCCCGACTGGGAATCGAACCGGGACTCTCTGGTTCCCAGCCCGCGCTCAATTCACTGAGCTACACCCGCCAGGGCCTGCATTTGTAATTTTTAACAAGTCCCTGCTTAAACCAATCTTTCAATTAGCTGCTTTTCTTCCATGGGCATTTCATAAGAGGGCACTGACTGTAATTGATAGCTTTCTCCTTCAACATTAAAAAGGTCAAAAGAATAAAGGTCACTCATGCAAACCAAAATTACTATACCTTTTCCTTTGAATCCATGGAGAAAAGATCAAAAGAGAGAAAGAAGAGATCAGTTCAAAAGTTCAGAGAAAAGACAGGCAAAATTTCATGAGTTCAAGTGACAAACTTAGTTATCTATAGGAAGGATACTAAATGTTGTTAATTGATGTTTCTAGAGTTTATGATTATATTCAGGTATTGGAAAAAAAGAAATGGTATTATATTCAAATTACAGCATAGTAAGTAAATCCAAGTCCATTAAGTTTGATAAAATAAAAAACAATTTTAAAAATATAATCTACTAAAGTATGCTAATAACCCAAAAAGTGAAAAACCAAGGACCTTGGGATAGGGAAACATCTTTATTAAGATTTGCGGTTTTGAGATCCTTCATATAGGTAAGAACCAAGATACACAATAAATACCATACATCTATAATTCCACAAGAATAGGCAACATACATCAATCCTGATGAAGCGTATAAGGATTGCTGTTTTAATGTCCCAGGTCACTATCCCAAAGGGGAATCTACTGGTACTAAAACAAGTACAGGTCTTCCATCTACACTTTTTTTGCCATCAATGAAGATGTTTACAAGAGATCAGATTTAACCCAGCTCTCTAATCTAGGCACTTGACAGTATTATTACTCTGCCATTTGCAACTGGATTTCAAACAAATTTTAATCCATTTGTTAAAACTCACTGTTCAAGTATATAATTCTTACAAAAATGAGTAAAATTTATTAATACATAATTTAAAAACCCAGAGCATAACCAGAATATTAAGATTCTTTATCAAAATGTTCACTTTGGCATACTTTCTCTCCATGAGACTACAATCAAAGATTACTATTTCATCAGAAAACTGCTGGTATCTAAAGAAAATTAGGAAGCAGGCCCAAGGAAATTAAGGAGGCAGTAGAAATAGATAATGTACTCTTCTCCTCTGACAGTTTTTATTTTAAGTATAGTCTTTTTAATCTGTTGCAATAAGCTCTACATGAATTTGGTTATTAGCAGGCACATAGTCTTATAACCTCGTGGTAAGGAGGGAATGGTAAAGCAGATAGAGCTGAGGAAAACTAATGGTGGGTGGGAACAAAACCTCAACATGCATTCTGCTGAATATATGCATTATATTCTATCCTCATTCACCTTAGTTCTTCTTTTCTTCACATATCTTGGAAGTGGCCTCCTTTTCTTTCAGGACAGGAGAACTGCTCAGAATAGTAGAAATGCACTAACCAAGGATTCCATATTCCTCGATTCTAACCTTGGCTCTGTGCTTGCCACTTACCCTCTCTGGTTTTCAGTCAGCTCATATGTAAAATAAGGGGACAGAACTAAAAGACCTTTTAAGTTCCTCTCCCAAAATCTTATCAATCCAATACCAAGTATGACCTCATAGAAAACCAAGCATTCCTGCACCTGAAAGCCGGTAAAACTTTCTGGAAGGGAATTAGGCAATACATATTAGAAGTGTTTAAATGTTCATACTCTGTCCTAGGGTATGACTTAGGACTTTCAGGAATTTGTCCTAAGGAAGTAATCATATGTACAAAAATACAGTAACAAAGATGTTCATCATTATACTATTTGTTGAGAAACAACCTAAATATCTCATAGCCGGAAATGATTAAGTAAATTATCGTGAATCCATTTAAAAGAATACAATGTAGCCATTAAAAATAATGTTGCAAATGAATATGTAATTACATGGAAAGATGTTCATTATAATGAAAAAGCAGGTTACAGATTACACGATCCCATCTGGAGGCAGGGATATGTGTATGAGCACGCATGCACACACACACACATAGAAAAAAGATGGGAGGGCCACACAGAAATGCTAGGGACGAGTTCTGTGTGGAAGTATTTAATATCTTCAACCTTTTGTTCATCTATGTTTTCTAAATTTTCTATTATGAACACCTATCAATAATGGAATAAGGAAAATATTATTTAAAGAATCAATTCTATAGTTCTCTCAAGAGAATTCTATTTTTGTTTCCATTCTTCTCACCTACAAACAATAAAACTCATATTTTTATCAATCACCTTTGAAAATACTAGGCTGAAAATCACATGATAAATAAGGCTTTTGGCATAATGGAAAATTTTATAAATAGGAAGTCAAATTGTTCAAAAACAAGGAAAAATAACTAATATGGTAATTAAGATGGAAGGCCCACAGAGATCAAATTGTGGTTCTGCTATTAAAGTATTCCCTGGTAACCGTACACAATATCCTGTAGATTCCTTAATGAAATACAATGTCATCAAGAATTCCATGTAAAAGAGACAAAAAAGACTTACGATCCAGGGGAGAACACTAAAAATGACCCCCAAAAAATTAATAGGTTTTAAATTAAAAAAACAAAGTGTTCTATTCATAGTATTGAATCAAAAGCAAAGAAATATTAATGAAATTAGGGTTATTTAGCCTCAGATTTAAAAAGTGAGAAAATATGTAAGACTAACCTCTACCATACATATGAACTTGTCTCAACAACAACAACAAAAATGTGATTAGGGACTTTTTTCAGTTTAGAGGTATTTACAATGGAAATTTTTAAAAAATTATTGTCAGTGAGAGTTACTGAAAATTACTAAGAAAACCTAAGTATCTCTTTTCTGAAGATCTTCTAGAATACCTAGTACTCAGACATGATTTAGGATCAAAAATCACCCCTACCACCAACCATCAACTGAAGGCAGACAAGATGACAACCCAAGGTCCCTTCCAATTTTATATTCTTTTTGTCTTGGTCTGCAGAGAGTCAATACATATGATAGCTCATAAATTCATAGAGAAAATAAATTTGCAACAAGCAAAAAAATGAAGCCAAGTCAAGTAATTTTTAACATAAAAATACTGCTACTTCTCTAGTTTTTCTGTTTCTATCCAAACAAATAAAATTCACTATATAAACTATGATTAAAAGACATTATAAAACGCCCAAAATACTTAATATTTAAAGTAAAGAAAGTACTTGGAAAATTTACCAAATATCAAAGCCAATCCGTGAGACGTGCCCACTGCTATCAGACTGGACACGGCCTGAGAAGAAAAGGGAAGGTCATAAGACAGCACATCAAGAATCCCGAAACAGCAAAGTTGCATTTGTTGGTCGTCCTTCCTCTAGGCACCAAATGATATGCCAACTATTACAAATACGGAGAATTTCAGCTGGGAGGCAAAACAGGACATTTTATTTCTGGGAACCCCTCTAAATTTACTCTAAGGGTAATTGATATAAAACTATCATACGTCCAATATTGCAGAGAAAAACATGACATTTAGCTTCCTCAAACACAAAAAATTCAGGGGTCCAGACGAAGTAAGAGGCACTTATGTTACCCAACCAATGAGGTAACATAATAGAACCTCCTATGAGGTATGGAGAAGGGATTAGAAAACTCTTCTCTAGTTTATTCCCAGGAGCCAAAAGGCACCAGAAATGTTCAAAATTCAGCAGACTTCCTCACCAATTAACTAATAAGAAAGCTACAGGCAGCAGCTGGAAACAGTCAAGGAAAGAGGGCACTAGTATGCTTTCAGTGTGCCCCAGTTCTCTATAATCACTCCACGGATTTTACTTGGCAGGACCAGCAATAGAGTTCAGAGCTGTTAAATGTACCATTTACCACAACGTGATTGTACCAAATACTATTTTCCACTCCCTATAACCAAAGGGAGGCAAAATTGCAGAAGGAGCAAATTTACTTGGGCAGGGTAGAACACATACAAATAAATCTGGAAAATGCTAATCATTATTCCATTATATGCTTCTCAAACAAAAGCCTGAAGAGTAACCATACACTACAAAGAAAACATTCAACGTGGATAAATTTTAAACCTGATTACTGGCAATAAATTACTTATAAATTTATTGTCACAATAATTATATAATAACTTTAAATATTAGAAGAATAGCCCTGGCTGGTGTAGCTCAGTGGATTGAGCCGCGGGCTGCGAACCAAAGGGTCACTGGTTCAATTCCCAGTCAGGGCACATGCCTGGGCTGCGGGCTAGGTCCCCAGTGAGGGCCATGTGAGAGGCAACCACACAGTGTTGTTTCTCTCTCTCTCTTTCTCCCTCCCTTCCCCTCTCTAAAAATAAATAAATAAAATCTTAAAAAAATATATTAGAAGAATAAATCTAAGAAAATACAACCAAACAGAAAGCTTACCTTTAAGAATAATTTAAAATATACTTACAATTGCTGTAGGCAAGCCAGCATCTACTTTGTCCTAAATGAAATTTAGAGGAAATAAAAGTACTTCAAAATATATTCTCATTATAAAACAGAAAATGGTATAAGGTCTTCTCTTTACATATACTTTGATCCAAATCAATTCACACAAGACCTAGAACCTTTGTTTTTGCCTCTTAGAGAAACTACAAAAATTGTATGTAGCAACAAAATATAAAGAGCAAGAGAGAAAGATCATTTATTTTACTTACTGTAACATGCTACAGGAAAGGTACTGATTATAAATGAAAGGTAAAGGAAAAGAGAGAGGAAAGAAGTTCCAGTTTCAATAATGTGAATGAAGGATAAGTACTATGGGTCAAAACCCTAGGAGTACATAAAGACTTTAGAAAAAAGAAAACATATTCTGAAGATATTCTTCCTCTAAGCTGAAGCTTTCTCTCCCGCAGATTATGCAATAATGTGGCAGATCCTGTCCTGCAGAATCTGTATGCTGTGGCCTATTTGTAAATAAATGCACAGGGACTACGTAAATCCTGTGGAGAAAAAAGGGGACTGCACAGCCACTCTCTCAAGGGGAGAGCAACCCAATCCTTGCCTTGACAGGCTTTTATTGGCTTTCTCATAGCATACATCAAAGAAGGTTTTCATTCATTATACTTAGATTTGCTTTAGGTAATTACTTTTTACACATAGCAATGGAAAAGATGTTACAGATTACTTCTTACAGATTAACAAGGAAAGAATGTTGCAAATGCAAGGGAATGATAAGAGTCATTGGTCTGGTTACACTTCAATCCTTGGGAGAAGTAGCACAGACTTCAGGAAGCCATTTCAAAGATATGCAGCAAGCATCTGCTGCCTCAATCCAGGATGAGAGAGTTTTAGCCAAGAGCAAGTCACAAAGCAGCCTAGGTATAATGCAGGCCTGATTTCCCACGAGAAAACCGATCGATGGGTTTGGTATCCTGCATGCCACCATGCACATATGGGCTTTCCCATAAGGCTGAGCTACAATTTCCAGGCAGATCAGTCCCCAACACAATAACCCTTAAATAAAACCTGAGCAAGGTATGTTCAATCAGTTCTCGAGCATAAGAATATCAAAAATTAAGTCCTAGTCTCAGCTTCTTACCAAAAACTGGATGACCCTGGGAAAGTCACCAAACTCTTCTGGACATTTAGTCACCTTATCTGTTCAAGAAATAGCAAATACTGCCATATCTATATCAATGAGTTGTCCTGAGAATCAAACTAAATATAAAGAAAGTATTATATAAATACAAAGGTATCTATATGATGCTTCTACAGCTTTAAACAATAGTAATGGGTTACAGTGATTAGCATTGTAATAGCAAAGAGCTTTCATATACATATACTATTTGATTCTCAAACCTGGAAAGATAAAACAGGTAGTATTATTCTGATTTTCCAGATTAAGAAAATAAAAGTTTCCAAGAGTTTACTTGATTTGCCCAAGATTACTCAGCAAGTGGCAGAACTGTAGAGCTGTCTCAAACTCAGGGCTTCTGGGTCCCAGCCAGACTCTTTATATCACTTCCACATTTCTTTTCCACAGGTATGTGTCCCTATCAATGTGGTCAATTAGGTATCATAATCTCTCAGAAGGAAAAAACTATTTTATCCAACTTAGCAGAGCTGCCCAAGAACTAACTTAAGAAGCTTTCTCCAGTGCATGGGAACATGAGGAGGAACAATCACCAAGGCCGCTATGTACAATATACACAGGACAGCAGGATATACACAATTTTGTGTGTGTGTGTGTGTGTGTGTGTAAAGTTTGCCTAGCACAATGCTCGACAATTAAGAAGCATGCAATAAATACTTACTAAATGATTGATTTGTGTCCCAGACAGGGAAAAAGAATGAGACAGCAGATGGAGAACATAAACGATATTCAAAATGAAACCTGAATAATGAAATCAGAACTCAGCTAACTTTAAAAACTAAAAACCACAGATGTAGGACACATTTTAGAGATTACAGAATTTTAGTGTTGGTGTTGCAACATCTTAGGGTAGTGGTTTTAAAAAGCCAGATACATTAGAGTCACCTGGGATACCTGTGAAAATGCAGATCCTCATGCTACACTGCTAGAGATTTCGAGTCAGTAGGTCTGGGGTGGTGCCAGGAATCTGCATCTTAATAAGCACCCCAGGACATTCTTACACATTACACATGTTTTGCAAAAACACTGTGCTAAGGTATCTCTTTTGTCTTAGATGCTCATTAAAATGATAAATCTCCTTTAAAATTTAATTTGAGTTAGTTTTCAATATAGTCACATGCCATATTACTTTGAGGTTTCCAAAACTAAACAATGAAGTTCACAACTCCAAGTTTCATCTCTCCCAAGTGCTCCCCAGGCATGGATTACAAAGCCCTGATGATCAAGGCCCTAGGCGGTCCTAACAATATCACTACCCACATGGCTGAAGGCATTACTGAACAACTATTCGGGAGGGATACCAAAAAATATAACTAGCTTTACATGTTAATAAACCAACCATCACAGAAAAGCATACAATTTAAATTGAGCTGGTAATCTAGAATTATGAAGGCAGGGTATGAAGACTGTCACAGGAAAAGCAGTTTTCATTTTAACATACCAAAGGAGCTCAGCCATAGCAATGAAATAAGAATAGAATGCAAACACTCTGGGATTTATTAGACTTTTTCCCTCTTATTCAAGAAGGAGGAGAAACCCTTTCAAATAACAGATTTATCTAATCATTGTTCAGTGTCTGAGTTTTAGTTCAGTCTCCATTATTCAAAATATTTTTAAAACTGCACAGGTGGGTCAAATGACTGTTCTGGTTCATCTTGATTTTGAAAGGAATGAATTTCATCACCTACATAAGGATTAAATTCAGAAAACGTCATGGAAATGTAATCCTCAACAGGTGGTTCCCATTCTAGAAAATATGAGTTACTCTCCACCTAAAAGAGGAAGGACAATTGCCCAGGTTTCCTCCATTGCTTGACTATCTCTCTATTTAAAGTGACTTCATGATATATGAGCTGGGTCGGGGTATACCAATTGCCCACAGAGAATACTTTTTCTTTCTTCCTTTTTTTTTTTTTTTTTTTTGGTATCTGCAGTAAGAGCTTTCTTTAATAAACCTGAAAATTGCAATGTGGTTATGGTGTCATAATGCCATTTCTGTATCAATCTCTTACTTACTCTCCTAAAAAATCAAAACTTTGTCCACAATGGACATGACAAACGCCAATTAAAACATCATAAAATTTATAAACTTCATAACACATCAAAGTTCTTGGGGTATGAATGTGTCATCATAATCATCAGCACCATTAGATACAAGATCTGCACATTGACCTCAGGAAACTAAAACTGAAAGTCTACATAAAACTATAGGCTTTGGGGTCCAAGAAAAAAATTGATAAAATATATCAGAATCAGTGTCTACTTCTTGATGAACTATTAAATAATTATGCATTAACCCAGTGCTCTAAGTCATTTTTAAAAAACACCACAGATACTCTCTTTCAGCCATTATCCAAAGGACACATTCACCGATACCACCCCCACGTCACAACAAACAGGCTCTAGACTTGAAGCCGGAAACCCTAATTTGGAGTAAGTGTTCTGCTATCTCCTAACCCAAAGATGTAATAAGACAAGTTAATATCGCCTCTTTAAACCTGTCTTCTCATTTGAAAATAAGACATGTCTTTCCCTACTTTCAAAGTTCTAAAAGTAAATAAAGTATACATGAAAAGAGACTGTGAATTATTAAAAAAAAAGATCAGTTGTAAAAGATTCTTAATAATCATTTCTCCATATTAGAAGACTAAAAAAACAAGCACTCTACCTAAACCAAATACACAAGATGGCAACTAAACTGAAAAGGAATGTAAAGAAAAGGCAGATAATGTTTCTTTTAGGATTGCTGCCATATTTCATTTAGGTGCACCCGAGACTCTGAGCAGACCTTTATTTCAGGGCTGCACTAATTTCTACATCAAGATGTGTAGCCATGTCTTATGAGTCAAAGATAATCACACAAACTCCACGAAAGCCAGATTCTATTTTTCTTAAGCCTCGAGCCAAGAGAAGTGCTGTGCTCTGTTTTATGCTCAATCCTACTTCATTATGCCATTGCAGGTTATAAAGCTAGGGGAAGAGAACAAAATACTTACAGCTGCAGACACTATCTGGGCAGAAATCCCCTTCAAAAGTGAATGTCGCATAACTGATCCATGGAGTGAAAAAGAATCAGGTAATCTCTTCTTCCTTAAAAAAAAAGTTTAAGAAGAGAAAAAATTGAAAAGGCAGGGTCTAAAAGCTTTGAAAGGAAAAACACACATAAAACAAGAAAAGTGGAAAAAGAAAACACTGTACATTATTTATTAGCTGCGTTTTACAAAGAGGCATAATAGTCCCACATTGAGATGTTGTACTAAACCCACTTGAACCTCAGAGAAGCCAAGCAGGAAAATGAATAAAGTCATTTCTTTTCTCCGATTCAAACTGTTCCTTGCCACCTTAATACAGCAAGCGGTTTTATACCTCACCAGAAGGTTGCCTAGAGAGCACATCTTCATCACCTCTACCTATCTTCTACCCTTGCCCACCTTTCTTGCCCTCCTCCTGTCTATAACCATCCTCTCATTCTTCTGCCAACCACTTCAAATTCCCCACTCACTATTCATTCTGTGCTGCTTCTACTAACAGCTCCTTTCACTTACCCTACTCATCATCATACAAAAAATAATTTTAAAACTTTTACCAAACATTGAGTACCTACTCTATGTGACTAAAGTATGTTCTGGAGAATAAAAAAAAAAAATAAAGTCCAGGTTCCTACTCTCAAGGATCTCATAGCCTAGCTAAAGGGACTAATAAATAGCTACTGTTAAAGGATTTAGAAAAGAAAAATGAAAAGCACTACAGAAATGAAATAAATTAGAGTTTAATCTTATTTAATAGGGAGATTATCAGAAACAGCTATAGAAAAGGAAAGATGTCTGATCTGGCCTTGATGGATACCTAGGAGTCTGTCAGGCTACAAAAAAGCACAAGCAGAAATATAAAGATGTAAGCCCTGGCTGGGTTCTCAGCTGGTTAGAGCATCATCCCTATACACCAAGGTTGCAGGTTCAACCTCCAGTCAGTGCACAAACAAGAAACCACCAATGAATGCATAAACAAGTCGAACAACAAATCCATGTCTCTCTCTCTCCCCCACCCCCCTTGCTCTATCGAAAACAATCAATAAATAAATATTATTAAAATATGAAGATGTAAAGTACACAGTATGTGAGAGGAATGTGAGTACACAAAAGACATAAATGAGGAAGAGGGGGTGGGAGTGCTTAGATTAAATCAAAATGGGAAGCAGGGTCCAGGCTAGTGCCATGCAAGGGAGTTCAGACATTATTATGTAGGCAAAAGTAAGACACCATATATTCTAATTAGGTAGTGATCAGATCATCAAAAACATTTAAATTATGGTGGTTCCATACAAATTTTAGGATTGTTCATTCTATTTTTGTGAAAAAATGCCATTGGGATTTTGATAGGGATTGTATTAACTCTATAATGGCTTTGGGTATTATGAACATTTTGACAATATTAATCTATTAACATGGGTATCCTTCCATTTATTTGTGTTGTGCTCAATTTCTTTCATTAGTGTCTTTAAAATTTTTAGTGTACAGCTCTTTCACCTTCTGGGTTAAATTGATTCCTGAGTGCTTTATTGTTTTTGATGCTATTGTAAATGGAACTATTTTATTATTTTTTCTGACATGTTGATGTTAGTATATAGAAATGCAAATAACCCCAATTAGCCAAAGCAACTTTGAGAAAAAAGAACAAAGCTAGAGACATCACACTTCCTGATTTCAAACTATATAACAAAGCTATAGTAATCAAAACAGTAGAATCCTGGCATCAAAACAGGCACATATTCTGATGAACAGAACTGAGAGACCAGAAATAAATATGGTCAACTAATATTTGAAAAAGGAACCAAGAATATCCCATGGAGAAAAGACCATGCTTTCCAATAAATGGTATTGAGAAAACTGAGTAATCACATGCAGAATAATAAAATCATACCCTTGTCTTACACCACTCACAATAATTAAGTGGATTAAAGACTTAAACTTCAGACCTGAAACCATAAAACTCCTAGGAGAAAACAAAGGGGAAAAAGTTCCTTAAAATTGGTCTACACAACAGCATTTTAGATATGACATCAAAAGCACAAGAAACAAAAGTAAATGTAAATAAATGTGATTATATCAAACTAAAAAGCTTCTGCATAGCAAAAAGATAGTCAACCTATGGAATAGGAGAAAATATTTGAAAACCATATACTGATAAGGGGTTAATATCCAAAACATATAAGGAATGCTTCTAACTCAATACTAAAAACACAAAAAACTGAGGTAAAAAAAATGAGCAGAGGACATGAATTGGCATTTTCCCAAAAAGACATACAGATGGCCAACAGGTACATGAAAAGACGCTCAACATTATTAATCATCAGAGAATGCAAATCAAAACCACAGTGAGGTATCACCTCACACTTGTTAGGATGGCTAAAGACAAGAGATTAAGTGTTGGTAAGGATCTAAAAAAAAGGTATCCTTGTGCACTGTTGGTGGAAATGTAAATTGGTAAAGCCACTAAGGAAAACAGTATAAACATCCCTCAAAAATTAAAAATAGAGCTACTATAGAATCCAGCAATCCCATCTCACTACGTTGAAGACATACCTCCTCTCCCATGTGCATTGCAGCATTTTCACAATAGCCAAGATATGGAAACAACCTAGTTGTCCATCCAACCAATTTTTCCAACCAATTGGTGGAAAAATAGATAAAGATGTGGCATGTATGTATATATACACACACATGTACACACAATGGAATATTATTTAGCATTGAGAAGGAAAGAAATCCTGCCATTTGTGACAACATGGATGGACTTTGAGGGCATTATGATGTGTGAAGTAAGTCAGACAGAGACAAACAAATACTGTATGATCTCACATGTGGAATCTAAAAAAGCCAAACTCACAGAATCAGAGTAGAACAGCGGTTGCCTGGGGTTGGGGAGTGGGGGCAATGCAGAGACGTTGGCCAAAGGGTACAGACTTCCAGCTGTAAGATGAGTAAGTTCTGCGGAATCTAATGTACAACGTGACGACCACAGCTAACAATACTGTATATATTTGAAAGCTGCTAAGAGAGCAGATCTTAAATGTTTTCGCCACAAAAGAAATGGCAATCATGTGAAGTGATAGAGGTCTTAACTAACTCTACTGTGGTAATCATTTTGCAATACATGTACATCAAAGAATCACACTGTATACTTTATATCTACACAATGTTATATTTCAATTACATCTCAATAAAGCTGAAAAAAATTAAGTTATCAATGTGTAGGAAATAATGATGAACAGGTTAATATACCCAGCAATGGCCCCTATTCCACAAAAGCTGACCTAAAGAAGACAGCACTGATGCCGGCAAAATTTAACAAGAGAGCAAAAATATACAGATAATTTTATCAACATTAAAGTTACACATGAATTCAATAAAGTATTTATATTATGCTTCCTCCATTTCTTTTTCCTTTTCATGTGCTCTCCAAGAATTTGGAAGGTGAAAAGCAGCCAAAATGAACATATTTAGGGTTAAAAGTCCTTTTTCCAAATCTTTAATCATCTTTGTGACTCTCCTCTGAACCCATTCCAAGGGAATGAAGGAATGCTGGAGCTGACCTTAGAGAATGGGAGGAAGCGGGTGAGGAGTGCAGGGAACAGAAGGATGGTGAAGTAAACCAAGCTCAATGTTTCTACACTGTGCCAGGTTTGATTTGTGCTCCTTTCAAGGAGCTGCTTTTGGGAGTCCCTGGCTGTTATATTACAGCTTCTTACTTCTTAGTAAGTGCAGAAGATGGTGGTCACAGTGTCCACCTTTTCATCCTCTCTCAACAGTGCAGAAATCTTTAGGGTCAAATAAGCATATTATTTCCACCCAAGTGGGGCTTCTACTTCCTATGCAGGGTTTCAGCAGACCAAATTGTGCTATAAAGAGATATTTACATTTTAAATGATCAAATATTTCAATTATATGCAAATATGATTTCAATTAATGTGTACTTACCTTTTTAAATTGGTCCTGTCACCACTATCTGAGCTTGCCACAGATGAAGTATCATAGGAGTGAGAATCAATAGTATCAATGTTTAACAACGTAGGATCCTCGAGAACAAAAGACTCTTCTTCATCATCAGTCTAAATTGAAAGAATATGGATCAATAAATTCAAAATTCCAAATAATCTGTAAGTCAGATAGGCATTAATGAGTTTCTCCAAAATTTTCATGCTATTTCTGCTTTTCACCTCTTTTCCGTGCATTGTTATTGACCAGAGAGGCAGAGTACAGAATTAAATTTCAACTCCAGACAGATTATCTTTCTATAAAAAGTTCCCTTCAAAAATTTCTTTCTGGTAGCAGGAAGAAGTAGGAGTAGTTATGCAGATTATTTTTAGTTGCAGACTATCTCTTAAAATTCAAATTTGAATAGCTGGTTTACTAGTTAACTAACAGCCAATGGCTAACTAAAAGAAAACAAATACCACCTGACAATACATAGTGTACAATGAGAAATATGACAGGCAGAAACAAGAGAGGCATTCTGGGTTGGGAAGAACATATGTAAACACAGTGATTTCATAATATGGATTTTGCCCATGGAAAAAGTCGTAGTCCAAAATGACTGGAGTGTATGAGTAGGAATCGGAGGTGATACTAGAAAGATAAGCTGGAATCCAAATTGTAAAAAGCCTTATATTCCACTAAGCTAGGTGACAGCAGAGTCCATATCCAGCTAGTCCACCACTGTACCCTTACTGCCTAGTATAATACCTGACACATAATGAGTACTTACCTGTTTAATGAATTTGTGTACTACATAGAGTAGGCAGTGGGAAGAAAACAGATTTTTTTTAAGACAGAGGAAGGGGGCGATAGAAAGAGAGAGGGAGAAAGAGAGAGAGAAACATTAACGTGATAAACATTGATTAGCCACCTCCTGTATGCGCCTGACCGGGAATCTAAACCGCAACCCACATATGTGCCCTGACCAGGAATCGAACCCACAACTTTTTGGTGCATGAATGACACTTCGACCAAATGAGCCACCTGGCCAGGGCAGAAACTGAGATTTTTAAGTGGACACAGATGATGGGAACCATCTTTTAGAAAGACAAATAGGGCAGTGTGAAGATGGATAAGGGAAGGGGGGAGACTGAGGCAGAGAGACTATTGAGAACGAGTTAAGAAGGTTATTGCAGTGTAGGAATGCAACAGAAGAGGTCAAGAGAAAGAATACTGAAAGAGACATTACAGATAAAATCCTGAGTCCCTGGTTACCACTTAAATGGGGGGAGAAGGCATTAGGGGAGAAGTGAAAGAAGATTCCAGGGTTTCCAGCTTGAGCAACCACGCAAAAGGTGATACTACTGAGATAAGAAAGTAGAAGAACAGCAGATAAAGCAGAAAGAGGAGTTCAGCTTTGAACAAGTGAATTCTGAGCAACAGACATTAAAGAAAAATGTTCTGATCATACTTTCTATTTCAGCTGGACTACCTTCTGTATTAGCATTTCCATCAATGTTCTTAAGAGAGCAGTCCATACCCATTATCTCTACTTTCTCCACCCACTACTACTACTGACAACTACCCTTGCTTAAGTTACTTAGCCAAACCCACTGGCCTCCTTTCAGTAAGCATGTTCTTGTCCTCTATAGGTCATTTTTTAAAGTTGATTTTAGAGAGAGAGAAAGGGGAAGAGAGAGAGAAACATCAATCGGTTGCCTCTTGTACATACCCCAACCTGGGATCAAACCCGCAACCTTATGGTGTATGGCATGATGCTCCAACCAACTGAGCCACCCAACCAGGGCCTCTATGCATCATTTAACACTACTGACCATTCCCTACTTCTTGAAACCTTCTCTTCTCTTGGTTTCTAGTACGCCTCTTAACTGGTAGTCCTCCAACTCATGTGGTCTCTTCTAACAGTCATGCTCTGTATTTTCTCCTCAGCCCAACCTTTAAATGATGCTGTTTACCAGGATTATATTCTTACTTCTCTTCCTACTTCACATACTATATGAACAAGCTAATCCATACCTATAGCTTCAAGTACCATGTCATACTAATGGCTTCAAATGTATATTTTCAGTGTCAACATCTCTCTTGAGGTTTAGGCCCGAATTTCCAACTGCTTTTCAGATACCTCCACACATAAGTCTGCTAAGAACAGGGTTAGGATTAGCAAGGGAATATTACGTTACTTGAGAACTGTACAAGAGTAGAACAACTGCTGTAGGAAAAGGGAAAAGAAATCATTCAAAAATAAGAACTGTAGCACAAAGGTCTTAAGAGAGTCCAATCAGAATCATATTTTATTTCCTTAAACAGCCCGAGGACATAATTAAAGAAAACTGATCAGCTAAATTAACCCAGGGTTGAGAGTTTACAGGATAAGTCAGAAGAAAAAGCGAAGAAGAGAATTGACAGTATCAATAAGGCTGAATTTAAAATTACTAGCTATACAACAGATATCAGTTCCCCCAAACTGATATGTAAAATCTACACAATTCTATTAAATTTAAGCTGG